>DWPT01005931.1:0-11832 GCA_018251895.1 Agathymus mariae mariae
ACTGTCAAAAATGAGAACTACGCGGCTATTGTATCGGCTCGATCAGCATTAATCAGTCATAACCTGTTTTATTTAGGTTCTGCCACTATCCGAAATTATCCGAAACTTTTTTATCGGATTTGGTTACGGTTTCGGATATATTTTTGTTTCGGATATCCGATAATTTCGATTACGGTTACGGAGCTCCATAACATCCCTGCTACATACTGACATGTTTGAAGTCGGTGTCAAGCTTGAAACGCAACAATACAAAGCGATTAAAACATTAATAAATAACGGAATATAATACTAATAAAATAGTGCAATATGACGGAATTGAACTTATATCCACAAATTGTCATGGCACAGTTTTCAAAGAGTTCTGTATATAATGCATATAAATAATTTATTCAAATTTATTTTCGGTTGTTAGTGCTTACTTTTTAAAGCGTTTTTTTGGATTTCATTCACTAGTGAAATTCAAATGTTTTAACGATTGTACCCAATTCCTGTGAAATACAAATGTACATATTTAGATAACTCTCACATCACCAAATATTACTTCAGATTGTAGCGAGTACCATGGTTCTTACGAACCTATTAGCAGTGGATATCTAAAACATGCCACGTAGTACTTAGTGAAAACATTAATATGCAAACAGGGTACCTACACTTATCTTATTTATTTTCCTCTTAGAACATATATCTAATACAGTAAGATAACCAACCTTGACGTCACTATAAATATATTACAAATATTACTGCGTCAACCTACATATGTTAAATTAAAGATAAATTAACAATGGTACTTTTTACGAATTTCCTTAGTATTTTCCAAGAAGAATAAATAATCATAGAATGTAAGCCTATTGTTATTTTGTTATATGTATCTAAGGAACACTATGTAGAGTAAACCTTTGTAATTTGTTTGATATTGAGAACACTTTAACTTCTACGTCGTTATTCGCATTATCTCTTGTTATAACCATTTATTCGTATTTCTAATGAAGGCATATACGGCACAATTTTTTTACAATTTCCAAGGTCATGTCTTTGTTAGTATAGCAACGATAGCAGAACCTTAAGAGATCTACCTGAGTTGCCCTAATTATTGAATATTTAAAATACAAACCCTATATATATTTAACAAAGTGTGTGTGTGTGTAAAGTGAACCTAGACAAATCTTCGTAAGTACACATGAATTAATAAATTTTTTTAATCCAGAGTGGGCCCCGATCGGCCAGCTTCCCGGGTGGCGCTGGGAGTGCTGGGAGTGCGGGGGGCTCGCGGCTAGATCTATGCTACGTGGCTGAACGCATGCTGGCGCTGCACCTGCCCGTCAGAGACGCGCACGCAGAGGCCCAGGCTGCGCATATGCTTACCAACAAGCATGGCGAACATTTCATGGTGAGATTTGGTTTATTTTTATTTGGATGCATTAAGAATTTATAAGAATAAATCAAACACCTGAAACGTGCTCCTATTTCACCGTAGCATCTTCGCATCTTCTAGTTAGCCGTGTTTGAACAATTTTCTATTCTTTCTATGCTTCCTTCCTATTCTTGTAACAACAATGATTAGAAATTATTTTAGTTTAAAATTTAAGGCATGAAAGAAAAATATTGTTTTTGTGTTTGACATGCATCGGCATGTGTTTGTTGATTTTTATTGTAAGCAAATTTATAGCAAAATATATATAACAATTGCAGGTGTTCGAGGTGAGCAGCGGTGAGGGTGGGGAAAGCTGTGAAGATGCGCGAGCGGCACGCGGAGTGTTTGGGCGCGCGCGCTCCCTGGGCTGGCCGGGGGAACTTGCGCCGCCATTGGAGCGCCTTTGCGCTGCTTGCAAACACATCGAAAGTTGGCTTGCTGCGCACCCTAAGAACGTCGCCATTCTGCTGGCATGGTAAATAACCATTTGCATATACCCTATAATACTACAAATAGACGCTCACAGAGCCTATAGTAGGCTATAAAGCCTAACACATATCGTAGACAACAGCGACTTTGATATAGCAAATGTTAGAGCCTTTAATTTAGCAATGTTTAATAAAGTCAGAAAAATTATTCCTAAACGTCATTAAGTTTATAATATTCTGATAGAATAAGTTTCAAATAAACATACTAAGTACAGCAGAGCAGATTATTTTTATATGAATGTTACACCTAAACTACGAGTATGTGGACGAAAATTCAAAACAGGATCTGATGAAACGTATTACATTGTTGTTTCCTAGACAATTTATAATGTTAATTTGTTACACAATATAGTGTTTAATGTAACCTGCTCGAAGGACCTCCTTATTAATTTCATTAAGAAATATTGTAATGCTATTATTTATTAAATAATAACAATACTGTTTATATTAGTTCAAAAAGTGACTTGTGGCTTCAAGATTGAATTTTACGGCAATATATTGTATCCCGATATTTTCAAATAAAATATCTTATCTTGGTCACAACCATCGGTCAAGAAGAAGGTCTCAATTTTCAAGGCTTGTGTGGTTTGCCGTATCAAATTACACTTCAGCTTGATTTGGGTATTGTGAGTTAATTATCGTACTGGGTGGCCGCCTCAAGCGGAACGCACCATGTTTTGCTACGTGCTCCCATCCTTTTTTCTTTCTTGTTTTATTGTTAATTCCCAGGCTTTTTGCGTATACGCTCTTGATACTTTTCGGCTGATATTTTTTTTACGTCTCATAATATTATTTTCTATTACTTTTAGATGTACGTAGCATTATTATTATAGTTAATTTACATCGAAGTTTTACAAGTGTTGGGAATTTTCAAGTCATAAATTATTTCTTGCATTAAACATGTCATTGAACATTGGCGATTTTTTCGTAGCAAACGAAACAGGAAATCGATTGTGATAAATGATGATAAAAATGTATAATGGCTGTAACGTTTCTTGTAGGGGCAATCGAGAACGACTGGGAGTGTTGGTGGCAGCTTACATGCATTACTCAGCGATATGTGGTGCCCCCGAGCACGCGCTCGATCGGTATGCCATGCGGAGGTACCTCGATGACCGCGTGCCTGTGTTCCAGCTACCATCCAATAAGCGGTAATACACCTTATTTCACTCATATTCCACATTAGATGGTGGTGCTTACGACTGCTAAACATACGAGCATAAGTCTGAGTTGCTTGTGGTCTATAATTTAATGGATATGATACCTTTTCGAAGCGTTTTTATTCGAAAGGGATTGATGAGAACTATAAGTAACTGAATAGAGACTCGTGCCCTGCAGTTGACCTTTGTCCGCTCATGAATTGAAATCAAAACTATGGTAAATCCTAAATAGTTAATGGCCGACTCGGTCGATCTATGTTTATTGAGCATCACTGATCTACATTTCTACTCATCGTCAACAATACATTTAGATACGAAACCTAGTCGTATATTGGCTAGCAGCTTTTGATATTGGCACATTTTCATTCATTCACATTTTGACACATGACACTTTTCTGTGGGACAAAACGACCTTTTTTTATAAGGATAGTACGGAACCTCTATATAATCGTCGGTACTATTTCGTAGCTATTTCCTTTGAGTAGAACCGGAAAAACTCAACAGTTAATACTCTTTTTACGCAATTATACATATAAGCATATTTCATCAGTATAATCTATGCTGTCCCACTGTTGGTTTGAATCTCCTCACACAACGAGAGGAGTAAAAACCATAGTCCGCGACGCTGCCAAGGTGCAAGTTGGCGAACTCATGGTCAAGGTTTCCTTATTACATTTTTCTTTACAGAAACAAGTGATCATTTATTTTTGATACACAGATAAATTGAAAAATTAGAGGTGCGTGCACGATTCGTACTCGCTACTTTGAATCACTAGGCCACCACTAGACCCACTGAACCTTAACTCTTAGCCCTGAGATGCATGGTATTACTCTAATTATATCTCAGTGCTTTTACATGAGATGATACATACGTGACGTTTAGTTTCTTGATTTGTAAACAGATATATAGACACGTTTGCGGGTCTGCTGGCGGGGCAGATCCGCGTGAACGCGGCGCCGCTGCACCTGACGCATGTCAGCGTGGCGGGCTCCCTCGCCTCCCCCGCCACACCCACCATCGCCTTCCTCAAGATCTACGAGAACTACACTTGTGTTTACACTTCTGGTATGAGTCCAAGGTTTAGGTTTCATGCGTTACCCACATAGCGTTAGCAAAAAAGTCGAATCTTAAGGCCGTAATATTCAGAAAATTAAAAATAATCTTGATTTTTCATCATATTGTATAATTTTCTGGCACGGTTACGAATATAATGAAAAAGAAGCAGTATAACTAACAAGTTTTATACGGGCTCAAAAATTACTGTTTTGCTTTAATCTAAGGGTTAAAAAATGTTTTCCAGTAATAATAAATCAATATGGGCTGTAAACGAACTAGACGATGATGTTGATACCTTTTTTGGATACCGCTGACACATCTCCTAGCTCCATCCAGTCGGTACTCAAGCACGGTGGTAGTCTTATAACGGCTGACCTGGTAAGCTACCTTTTTTTGAAAATTCAACCGTTAAATGTTTTTCAAACGTACTTCGGAGAGTTATTGAACAATCCGTATTGCCTCAGTTACGCGCTTGTGACAGTGCCCTTTTCCTCATGTATGGTTGTTACCACAAAAAACCTTATTAATTTTGTTCTCAGGATTGTACATGGTGAACGGAGGCGGGTGGACCGTGGGGGTGGGGCGGCTCGCTTTACGTGGTGATGTATTGGTACGCGCGTACCGTCGACCGGCGAACGCGCACGCCACGCAGCGCAATCTGGTATTCGCATGTCAGTTCCACACGTGCGCCGTCGCTGATCACACCTTGTCTTTCACTAAACATCAGCTCGATCACGCCGCGCACGGTAATCACATCTATCAAACTTCCTTCTCAGTAACAAATAATCCTAGTTTTTAAACTTCTAGCCACCATATTGTCATGTTAAATGCCGAACACAAATTTTAAATTATGATACCACCTAATAACGCTAGAAAATAACAATTTATCGTTTATTATTTATTTAGTATATTTAAAAAATTGTAATTAGTATATTGTAATAAATGTACTATCACAATATAAGAAATCAATATGTGAATACCTCTGTTTCAAAGTGTATTTGATTTGAAATATGAGATTAGTAAAAAATATTTAATGACTATAAGTTCATATTTATTCAGCCAAATTTGAATGTCATTGAAATTCCGGTCAATATTTTTATCCAATTCCGGGGATTTATACCTACTCAATATCAAAATTAAGTAATCTACAATAATATACTGTTTTATTCAGATCCATCGTTCCCATCCGATGGAGCAGTGGAGTTAATATTTGCTCGAGGGGGAAGTGCGGGAGGTGCAGCCCCAGCGCCTACTCCAGCCGCGCCTCTGCGTGCAGCCCCAGACGCACTCGCCAGGCACGATTCCCTAGAACATCTCCGACCCCTGTCGACTCTCACCGATGATGACCCTGGTAAGTCCAGGAACATTGGAACATTAATGTACTTGAAACTGCTACTAGACAAGTCTCTTTATGTCGGATGTTATGCCGAACGACTGGTTTCCATCCCTTAGACGACAGCCTCATTATGAATGAAGCATTTGTTGCTTCATTTATTACTTGTCGGTACTACGAAGTATTGGAATACCTTGCTCGGTGTTCCTTTCCAATTATAATATGGGTGTCGTTAAGGTAAAAAGAAATATGCACCTACTAAATTAGTGCGCTTCACTAGCCCGAACTTCGCCTCCATATCTTCGATTAGGATTGTAGTCATACACTGATGTAATTGTTTTGATGAGTTAAAAATAAAAAATACTGGACTAGCAGCTGAAATACGTCCGTCACTATTCAACTCTCTAATCTCCATGAATATTCTACGGCTGCCAGTAAAGTTGTAAGTGTAAGTTAGTAATTAAAGTTATGGTGGTGGTGGTATATCACAGTAGTGAAGGATAAGTTGTAAATTGTTTCGTAAAATTTCATCATTTTAATCATCCTGCTATTGCCGCACAGTGCCTCTGCATAATTAGTGCCTTGTCTATTGATATATAAGTAAAGAACGATGTTTTATTGTTGTGTAAATTGAAAGCAACTAAAACTTTAGATAACGTCTACAAATTATTATTAAAAAAAAAAATGATCCAATTTAATTGTAGTAAAAATGTTTATTATTATATCCTAGTATAGGTTACGGATGGGATACGGAGATGATTATTTTTGCGTAAAACATCAAAAATGATTCCAATGTCTGATACATGATCACTGTACTAGTCTCTGTTTATCCCGCTGGTCTAATGTCGGACGCGGCTACTCCTCCAGCGGCTCAGACAAGTAGTGGTTCACGAGAGAGGATTAGGTGTAACAGGTGAACATGGAAAATATATAAACAAGTAATAAGTATCGCAGTTGCGATTACCTATGGTAGAGATTATGTTTCCCAAAAATTTATCGACAATGGGTATACTTATAAATCTCCTATTTTTAATGTTTATTATGGGTAAAATAAGAAAATACAACGAAATGTTATCAATAATATCATTACATAAACCTTTTATTCTATATAATATATTGCATTCTAAATTCATTACGTCTTTAATTATTTGTGTCCGGTGGCCCTAGCTAACCACCAAACTGTCAGGGTTCAATCTCGACAGAGACATATTTATTAGATATTTATTTGTGTGACAGTTAAATGTCTGTTCTCGGGTATCACGATGCTTTGATCGGCTGTCTGGAGTGCGATATTTTTTTATTTGTGCATATTTTTACCATGCATTCTACTGAAGGAGTTTAATTTTGTGTTTATCGTAAGCGAACCTATGTGTAGTAGATACGAAATGCATTCGTATCGCACAAACAGGTCTAATTGTAAGCAATATGCGTGATATTGTTCGTAACGGTAGCTAGAAGCGGTTTACTTACAACACCAGTGTCCTCTTTCATAACGGCACGTGCGCGTAACTCAGTAGCTAAGCTCATTTACCAATACTTACTGGATCTTGCTATAATATACAAGAGTATATATTTTTATCAGTGCGCATAGCAACAATTCTTTAATAACTTTTAAAGTTATACTTTCTTAGACAATTATGAACGTGTTTTTACACGACGTGTACGTTTATTTGAGTAAAAAACATGGTGGTGATTATGATGGCAAAAATTTGTTATATGATCCGAAAAAGTGTAACTTGTAACGTGCTGTATAAACTTTGTGCGTGTATAAACAGTGCAGTGAACAACACTACCCCATATATCTTGTCAATTAAAATAGAAGAAGCATTAACGCTTGCTTCAAAAGTTAAACATAAATAATGTCTAGCTTATTTAAATCAGCTTTAAATTTATCTTCCACGCCAAATAAATGTATTAAGTAACAAAAAAAATCACTCAAGCAGACGACGCATCTAATCCGATGTTCATTGTGTAAAGTTATTCGTTTCCTGGACTTCGGCCACAGCTGAACGCTCAAGGGTAATTTATTAGCTCAACATCCGTAATTTGCAAGCTATTTCGGTTTAGTGTTTGTGGTTTTCAGGAGCTTAAAGTAACAAACATACAACGGCAATATCGCTTACGCGAAGTTGGTGTGATTTTGGCATATACGTAAAAAAAACATATTATGTCATAATTGAGATATGTATCGATTGGTAAAAAAATACACTTTTTTAAATTGTCTTCAGTGATATGTATTTAGTTACAAATGAAAAATATTTTAGTTGAAGATTTATTTTTCAATTGAAATAATAAAATTAATTCAATATTATAAAAAAAAATATGTAATTTAGGATTCCTCGTGTGGTGAATGTATTTTTTTAATCTATTACAGTAATACTGGCCCAGGGGTATAGGTATTTTGAGTAACAAATAATACGAACGATGGCAAAACATTACGGCAATTATTTATTCGAGTTGTTATTACAATAATCGAACTTTTCGTTTACAAAGTTGGATAAAACTTGCTGTATAATACAAGGTTACACTTAACACAAAATGTTTTCGTTAATAAATAATTATTTTTAAATCACATTGAAATAGTCGTGGCGCTTGGCGTTTAAACGTGTCAATGTAATGATTGACAAAACGTTATTGTGGGTTAGGTGGCGGTTAATCTGCAGCGATGCAGGTGTGAGTCTATTTTGGATACGTGTAGCGATGAAGCAGTCCGCGCCGCCCGCGCCGTCCGCGCCGCCCGCCCAGCGCCCAGTCGCACGCCACCTCCCGGGCAAACCTGCCACTTTACAAAATTTAACCTGATCACTTACATCTCGCGTATTTGTAATGTTTTCACAAAAAGACTTATGTGACGTGTTCGTAATCTGAATGTGACATCAAGTTGCATCTTCGAATTGTTCCATCGTGTGTACTAAATTAGTATACAAATTAAATCGAGGTAAGTAGAACTAATCAATGACCTGATTTTGAGCAAATTTATAAAAACTTTAAATTATAAGATAAAAGTAAGAAATTAATACTATTAGCTCTGAAACTAATTAATATTTATTTTATTTAATCTATCTCTATTTCGTAACATAAATTATTATTTGGAATGTTGGCGCTATTTAAATAACTATTGAATAGTATTATTAGGAAGGGTTCGGTCGCATCGTAGCGCCGCTTTCACTTCAACAATACAGTTGGATATGGTTCATTGTTAATGTTCATTCCGAGATCAATCTATTTGAAAAGATCGTTCCTTTGAATGAGCCTAACCCACGATGCCTGGTCGAATAATTGACCGGCGTGGCGAATCGCTGACGAATGTCCTCTCGCATGTCGTCGAGCCCTCGGAGCCGGAGGGCATTCGTCTCGCTCGCCAGTTTCTAGTGACGGTGAATCTCCGCAGTCATTTGTATAATGGCCATTATAGTAGGCGTTAACTCATAATTTTTGTGCCGTGACCGATATTATTAGGCCGCCCCTGCCACGGCTTGCATCGTTAAGTGGTGAAACGGAATAAAAGTGAACATTGATTGAATTTATACGTGACCGTTGAGGTCAAAAATATATTTGAAATTAGTTTTATGCGAAATGTGTTACAAGTCGCTGAAACGTAGCAGATTTACTTAGCTCTTCACATTTTATGATTTTTCTGCAGTGCCTACCTATTTAAAATACTTTTTCATAATTATTTTCCTCACGGCCGAGGCTATTAATAACTTAGCCGTATTTGTTTTTTCAAATTCACCGATACTGTACATTTAAATACATTAGAATTCAAAATATTTTTATAAAGGCGTCAATAAATCAAAGATATACGGATACATTTAAGTAGCATAATGATTTCTACATTTGAATTTCTCACGCACGGAGGTACGAGTATGAGTGACGTCATTCGAAGCCGGGCAACATAACTTATCAATGGAAGTGCCAGGGCTAGTTTGACTTGAATAATTACTAATTTGCAACGTTCTATGTCGAATATAAACATGTTAGATACAGCTATACTACAGTGGTATCTGTTGAAATGTACGGTATAAAACATTAATTTCAATTTACAACAGTTTGTTTACATCAAACATTAATATTCTGAAATTGTATTCTAAATTTTTTGTGAATATTCTTTAAGGTATAATCAGGAAGTTTCGTACATTACACGGGATGATTATAAAGCTCTACTGTTCGTGTTGCTTATCATCAAGTGAACTAAACAACGTCGGCCGGGAGATGGCTTAGTGATCGTTGATGGCAAAAAAATCTCGATCGCTTCTGTCCGTTCCGCTCTGCTTCATCGTTCAACTGTAATCGTTTGATAGCAGTCATTAAACCATATCAGAGTTCTGTGAAAAAAGTTTAAACTTCCAAGATTTAGATTAACTGGTAATGGCAAACATTTCAAGAATCTTTCCGTGCTTTCGATCGGTATATGAAGTCGTGCGGCGTAAATAGTTCCAACACTTAGGTCAGCCACTAATCAAACTGCAATGAAACAGTATGATAGAGTACAATTTGAGAATATGGCGACATATGGTTGTTTCTCATTGTAGCACATCACATAAGTGTACACGAGTTTATTATCGGAAGTTCAAATATACTTACTGGTCGTAAGTGCAGGCATTTAGTAATTTACTAGCAGTCAATATCGCATGTGCAACAACAGTGCACGTGCGCTGCGTGTGACGTAATACTGTCTGTTGTTTAGTGAGTGTGATAGTGTTACTCTTGTGAATGCGGACTTAGCAACGACTTTCACCCTCACGATCGTAAATGGAAAATTTATCCGTAAATAACAACTACACTAATAGTTAATTGACCGACCATTGACCAGTGCCTATACAACGTGTTTTAATGTAAAGTTTGCTTGTGTGTTCCCCGTGGAATGGACATTTATTGGGATAAAAATGGTGGCGTTTCAAACATGTAATTATTGCCGTCTATCCATATGTACCTACCTGATATTTAAAAAATGTATACTTCGAACTAAAGTATAATCCTCGTGCAAATAATTTTTGATCTTAACGTAGATCTTAAAAAACTCTTTTTAACTAATACGAGGGTATTTTACGATCGAGGCCGGCTATAAACATTATTACTTACATTTTGCCAAAAAAGGTAAAAGAACCAAACTGGTTGCGATTTTAAGCTGAAACGGACCAACGAACATAAAGATAGCGAAGCGGATAACATGGAATAATAATATGGGCTTAGAGATTCGTAGAAGACCAAGGTGGAGCGGCCCGATGACATCACTGGGTTCCGGCGCGAACACGCGTTCACCTTCAGCCGAGCTGCAACGAACTGCCACCGTGTCTCGTTGAATAACTACATTAATTGTTTGATACTTTTATAATTGCTGTGTGGTACAGTAAACATGCTTAAACGAGGTTTTAATCGTATTTATGAGAACATTGCATACATACTTAAATATGCAAAATTCGATGTAAATTATAGCTGAATGTCTTTCAATTCGTTAATGCGTATTTTAACATATAGTTGAACAATTTCATGCAAAATTTCGTAGATAGTATTTATAACTTTATACAGGAGTGCATACAAGTAGATGATATTTGATAGGTACTTAGTCTTAACGTAACTAGTGGGACGTCACATCACCCAAGTAAATATTTCTTTATTTTTTTTTCTTCACCCAAAGTTACGTTTATTAAATTCTTACAATAGTAAGTTTATAATAAGTTTACGCGGTCCCTATATATATTAATATATGCTGTACAAATCTCGCATTCGATAGAACTTAGGATATGATTAAATAATTGGTAAAAAATCACAAGAGTAAGTTGCTTGTTGATCTCTAGGACTGCCTGAAATTTGTTTTATTTATTCTAAAGTTGCTTTATATAAATCCCAATCAATAACGTCTGATTTAATATTGCAATTGTTTATAATGTTAATTCATTACAGGAAATTAACTGGTTAACAAATCTTGTAGGACGTGCCATGGAACATTAAATCATTATGTTAAATAAATATCGTTATTAATTAATTGTTTTATTATTATTATGCCTGGGAGCACTAATACGTAATGAATGGTCAGTTTATTAGTTCACGTAATTTGAGTACCATTAGTCGGTGCGTGGCATAAAAGGGCGAAATAAATAATACTATATTAAAACCTGTTTAATATTAATATTCTAATAAATGCATTAATTTATACAAAATTAATTTCTGCCTATTTAAATTATACATTACTATATGTATTTGGCATTGAATACTATGAAATCTACTAACCTGTTTCGTTTTACAGTTAATAAAATAAATATAAAACTGTGTGTAAATTTTTAGTTATCATTTTGTTAGTAAAATTTGTACTTCGAGAAATTTTGTCCAAACATTTACTTAACGTCGGGGGAATCCAGACGATTCCCGACCATCTGGCAACC
>DWPT01005932.1:0-11832 GCA_018251895.1 Agathymus mariae mariae
GGCTTCGTGTAAGGATAACATTATCAGTATTATTATTAAGTCATTAATATGAATACTGGTATTATTATCTTTCCGTGAAGTTTGCCTGGTTAGCTACCACCCTCCTGCTTGAGTCAGCTGCCAAACGACTCGTCGTGTTCCGGCTGCGGGCTTGAGAGTCAGTACTTTCTTTCTTTCATGGTCGACAATCTATTAATGATGTCTTTGGTGTTACTAGTGTCTATGGGCAATGGTGACCACTTACCATCAGGTGGCTTGTCTGCTCGCTAGTCGGCTATTTACATAAAAAACAAATTAAGTTTATTTGCTCGTACATGGAATAAATGAAACCTAGCTATTTTTCTAAGTAGCTTGAAATTCTATTATCAAATAAGAATGACTAAAATGATGTTAAGATTTTTTCGATTAATTTGGATTTAAATCGCAGTGTTATCAGCATCTTCATAATATTTGTCCCTAAGGTATGCGTCTCTAATGATACAAGAGAGCATTTGTTATAAACCCCTTCATAAACATTATCAGCTAGAATCGACATTGAAAATGGCAATGACTTTAAAATCGATGAAGTCATGGACATAGTAATCTTTATACGATGTTGTTGAAACCCATTTGAGTAAATCATCTTACGCACCTGACGAAGCTTGAATTGTAATCGACTACGCTGTTTGATGGAATTGTATAATAGACGATCTTAGAGGAAAGACATCCAGTAGATTCAAAAGGTTGGATTGGTCGACGTGGCACCAATTAGGCTGAAGTCGAAGTCTGGATATCAGTAATCAGACACCGGCATAGCGCCTCTTTCCACTGGCGAGTGTTGTCAATATATTATCTATGATTGCGTTGGTTATTAGTTAAATATACTATTTTAAAACAGTCTTCTTAATGTTGTTTACGGACATGGTATTATAAAGTCATCAATGAAGATTATCATTAAGCTGCTATCACCATTATATTCGTGAAAGTAGTGTATCATCTTCTTTGTTGCTTAACATAATATTTATTCAGCCTTTTTTCCATTTTTAGCTTTATCATCTGTTACACAATACATCTTAGAGAATTCCTTAAATGTCATGTAAAAATCTACATGTTTTAATCTTAAGTTTGCAAAGTTCCATAGAATCGTACTAAATAGTATAGTTAATGAGACTAGACTAATGAACATTCAAATTGTCATCAAATCAGTTAAGTTATTGTTTGCAAGGGATCTTTGTGAACTATTTTATTTTCAATGTCATCTTCTGTGTCTGGTTTATCAGTCAACAACTCTTAAAGTTCGTTTCTAATGTTACACTGTTATTTGAGAATACTCTTATATTTTTCACCAGTGATTCTACTAGTTTGTTGTCATTGAAGAGACGGTGCAAGTTTGATTAATGTTGCCGCTTTGAAGTAGAACGCTATTGGAAACTATAAGGAATCCAGCGATACAGAAAACTAGTCGGTGTTAATCTCATCATGACACTCAATCAAATGATACTACTACTAATAATAAAACATTAACAGATGAATCTGTAGATGAAATATATTTTTTATGTAGGTACACTCCATTATCGACATAAAATCATTTCTTTTTATTGTCATCATGTCTAACCACGTACCACACTAAAGCCGCTGAACAGATTTGGATGATACTCGGCACTTTAACAGCTCATATTACGAATCATAATCTAGAATACTTTACTTTACTTCTCGTGGAATAAGAAATATGAATTAACATGAACATTCCATGATTCCTACTTCATGTTAATAAAATTTTGATCTACTAGATTAATTAACATGCTTCTAATTCGCAAAACTAGATAACCCATATCTAAAACCATGCGAGTGTTATTTCTCAATGTAAGGCGTATATGTTTTTTAAACGAAGCAAAGGCGGCTGGGTTACTAGTAATTTAAAATATTGCAAAATAATTAAAGCGTTCGGAATAACATCTTTAACAATATTCATTATGAAACAGCAGTGAAGAATGCTAAAGGTATCATCATGTTTCACACGTGAATGATACTTACTGACTCTGTAATGGATTTTCCATTTGGATGTCAACTGTAATCTGAAGTGACCATAAGTGACTACGAAGTTGAGACTAGGGATGTATGGATATGAAATTTCGGATCTGGATATAGATACGGATATTTGAATTATATTTTACCGGTTTCGGTTAAAGTTGTGGACATGAAATTATTTCGGATTATCCAATTACTTCGGATAATTTCAGTTACAGATATTAGACGATTTAGGTATTTTAAAAAAATATAATGTATTTACAAGATGACTTTCTAGGTTTTACTAGGTATTATAATCATGGAATAAAAATCTTAAAAATCAAATAATAAAATTGTCCAAAGATGAAAGCGATGCGGCTAGTGTATCGGCTTAGACGGCGCAAGCCTGTCCAAACGTGTTTCATTTAAACTCTGCCACTATCCGATATTATTCAAAACTTTTTTATCGAATTCGGTTACAATTACGGAACTTCATAACATCCCTAGTTGAGACTGCTGTTGCGATTATCTAAGTAATATTGATATAAAGAATATATTCCTGTAAAGTGTGGTTTGAGTGGGAGAATCGTAGGCATTAAGACTCTCTAAAACGGAAAGGGTCAAAAATTTACACTTTATTCTAAAATGGTTAACTTGTGTGTTAACAGTGTAATTTGTTCAACTTACTTCTCTTATTTTACTAAGTTACACAGTTGTACTTAAGAGCCATTAAAAAAAACAATTCTTAAAAGCCACGTAATATGTGTTACAGCGCGACATGAAGGAATTTTTCAGTATAATGCCATGGAGAACTCCAGTGCTGGTTTTTAGTAAGACCGAGTAAAATTCCTCACTCAAGTTCAAGAAACTCAATTTTTCCCCATGACTATTTTTGTCCAGATCTAAACACATCCCGTCAACTCAGAAGACCAGAAAATTTGATTGCCGTAAGAGATGTTATTAGAACGCCCACTCATAAATCTATAGAACATCGTAATGTGAAAATCCTATAAGTAAAACTAAATAAAAGTGAATATATATATATACTAAAGTAACGAAATAGATGTGTTGTACTGTGAACATTTATTGACAAATTATTTCACCTGTATTCGAAGGAACTTTTCATTTTTGTTAATTGCATCAAACACATAATATTAAACCATTAATCGCAATCCAGAAACACTTACCCCTTGCACTGATAATGCAATGTAGATAGAAAAATCAGGATAGAAAGTTAAAACTCGCCAAATTACAATATCAGGGGTGTAAGGGGGCTCCATCCATAGTCCCAGTCAACCTCCCCTGTTAGTGTCGCACCATGCTGAACAAGGGGCGAGGCTACGGAGAGCGGTCCCTCCTGTTGGAGCCCCCGCTTTCGTTTTGGTCGGCAACAATTGAGTGATGCTTTTGATGTTACTGAAGACCATGGGCGACGGTGACCACTTACCATTGGGCGGCTGATCTGCTCATTTATCAACTATTTACATAAAACAAATACGAGAAATAAAATAGAGAGCAAGGCGTATAAAGTTATTTAGTATGGCGTAAACTGTAACTAGCGAAGACAACCAGGCGTAAATGGATCGAAATATCAAGGTTATACGCTCCTGTCGGAGATTTAGGAGGAAAACGAAACTCGATTGTGTAATTTATTTAAGCTCTACTGACAAAAATAAAGTTTAACGTGGTAGACATGGCGAACTTAATGCTTAATGCATTCTTTGTCAGCTAAATATTGCGCTATCCAGACTAGCACGAAAGGCGTTTAATAAATAGTGAATATAAAGATATAGATATATATGCATCCCTACATGAAATACACGGCTATGGACATACATGTATCTATATAAAATTAGATATGTAATGTATTAGTTAATTAGAATTACCAAAGAGTTAGTGTACCAGGTTATTTAGCTAATTAATAACAGCAATCATTCAATATTGCTAGAAGTATTGGGAGATTGTATTCCAAAGAGAATACAAAAAAAATATTCATGGAATTAAAATAATAATTTTGCTAGATAGAAAATCTTCTGTTTTGTTAATTATACGATGTTAATGACAATTAAATTAATGGAGAGGTAGTATCAAAGGTTTTCGAGGAAATAAAATCTCATGTCTCGAATCTATAAATTTTCCGAGCAACAGAGAAAATGGATTCCAAAACCTGACACGATTGGTACAAAGCACTTAAAGTATTTAAGGCTTCGTATAAAATTTTGCGATAGGTCTTTTCAAAACTTAAGCACTTGATATTTTTAATCTTTCATTAAAACACTGTGCCTCTCATTTTATGAGTTGCGTCGATTTTACTCTTTAAACCCGAGGTCCGCACTATTTACACAAATAATACTGGATATAAAAACGTTTACAAAAATATTTTACCGTGATTCCAGGCTTCAGGTGTAAGGAGGGCATGGGTGCAAGATTACTAAATTTCTGTCGCACTACACTTCACAGTGACTTTTTTGCAAATTACAATGTCTGTATCATCAATCGCGAGAGATAAAACGGGCGCGAAAAATCGGGTTCATCCGACCCATGGTTCGATTGAAATGTTTTCATTTTGCTACGAGTCTCTCCAGGTATCGTCAATATAATGATCGGCTGCTTAGTATGTATACAGCGCCATCTATCAAACGCTGCTAACATCATTTCCATATGTAGTTGCAAACAGATACAGTCCAAAACAACGTCAAATATATTGACAAAAAATCTTTGACTTTGTATTGTTATATTATGGTATTTTTATTGCTGTAATACAAATTGTTACTCTAAAAATATTTTAACAGTTATCTTAACCATGTGATTGACCTAAAATTAATAATTTTGGGGTATTACTACTGTCATCTAGTGGAAGTATTAGTAATTTTTACAATGCTTAGTTAACTTGACAGTGTTTATCTACCGACCAATGACAACGTAGGGCGCCGTTTGTACACATGCGCACTGGACGGATTATACCTACTCTATCTATGTAAAATAATCAGTATTGTAGGTAGGCTTGTCGATGTAGTGTCGTGTAGTTTGACGCGAGATTTACGAATATTATCTGCGTTACCGCCTACGATCAATTCAAAAATAAACTCACGTGTAAGTGCAATTTGTGATTGAATTTAGGAAAATGACCAACGCACCCGTAAAAAAAGTTCCCATACATTTGCAGGTAAGAATCGAAAAATAATTAATAAAATCTTGTTCTTTTGTAATAGTGGTCATAAAAAAGAGTATATTTATGTTATGTGCTAACCTAAACATGGATTTAAATTACAATATAAGGTAATACGTATCATTATACTGTGCTCGTCTACTAATATTTCTCACGCGTGAAACCTGTGACCCAATTTGTAATAAAATTAGGTTGCCGGGCGCTAGCTAAGACGATTTTAAATAGAATAAAATGACATTACTTTCATAATAAATATTTATTTAGATTGTGTTTTTTGTAAAATATGTATTATATTTTCTGTATTGTTACTACATACCAGACTATACTATGTTATCAAGAACATATCGCAATTTTATTACCCACTGTTAGGTTTATCGATGTTTTAATGAAATTGCATACAATATTACCATTAATTTAGGTAAGTACTAATTAAAAGAGGTATTATAAGTCGCTACTAGCTTTGAATTAAAAAAAAATGACATGAATAATTAAAAACCCAAAACTTGGCAGTACTTGGGTATGTTACAGAAACACGTTTGGAAATTAAAAAGTAAACACCTTTCGAAATTCAAACAAGTCAACGAGAAGAATTTTTATGAATCGTAATATAATACGAGTACAAGGTGTTTCAGGTAACAAACTTGCCTATCTGCAGACGTTACAAAAACACTTTTGAATAATGCAAAAAGTGCGAAATTCCAAGCGGAGTGGCTTTTTAAACCAAATTAAAATCGTGACATCTCAGCCGGTGAATGACCTCAGCTATAGTAAAATAGTACGGGTACTAATACAAAAATCAAGGGAGGTTGGCAGGGATACGTGACATGCGCAATACAGTCGAAGCTTATTGGTACTGTTGGGAGATCTTTTGTTATTGAAGGCCAACAGATGTCCGAGAGGACCACACCTGATGTTAATATATTGTAGAACGTATTTGATTCTTCAGTTCTCACACCACATGTTATTACTGCGTTTACATGGTGTCTGTTAATAATGTTTATTAAATGCAGATCATCAGCGACCTCAGATATAATATAACTTCTTCAAACATCTACTTACATTTTATATAACAATATTGTATAGAACATATACAGGTGTAATTATTTTATCGAATTGGCAACCCTGAACGGGTATTCGGGGCATGCAGTTCAGGTTCACCTGTTATGACCATAAGAACCACGCTAGTCCATCGCCCTTTTTTATTACCAACTTCGTTATTATATAATCTCAGTAGATAATGATTGGTGTGTTAGTAACTTAGGTTATACGTAGCCCCGTTAAATATGTAAAAGTATATTAATAAACAACATCATTTATCTGTGTACGTGCTGTACGTACCGTGTACGTGCTTGCATGTGTGTGAAAGCGTTTTTACTGCTGTTTGTGTTAACACAATAGACCTTAAATTTAATTTAATGTCTACATTTAAGCTATGGAGCACATTTTATTGTTTGATTGGTTAATCTATATTTTGATTGTTAAATTACTTATAACCACTAATAAGGTGGCTCGTCTGCTCGTTTGTCGACTAGTTACATAATTATTTTTTAATTTATGTCTCTGTACTAAAGGGCTGAAATTACTTGTACTGGATGAATTAATGAATATTTATTTGCATACATTTTGATTACATCAATTTTAGTTTAGGTACAGTTTCACAGTTTACCATTTCATTGGTGTACAAATTTATATTTTATTAAAATATATTTATCATAATTAAAGTGTCACTTAAATTCTAATGTCAATTTCAATGGCATTTAAAATATTAATACTAGTTACTAATATATTATAATACTAGCAAATGCCCTGGCTTCGCTTCGGAAAAACTACCTTAAGCGTCTGCATTTTCTGGATTAACTCATAACTTTTTTTATTTGTGGACGGATTGCAATGAAACAATCTTTAAGTATTAAGTGGCGCTTACTGCAATATAATAGTGAAAACCCGAACGAAATCGGTGAAGTTTCTGAGATTAGCGGGAACAAACGCATAGACAAACAGACAAAAATTCTAACAACTATTATCTAACTATCTAACAACCGATTACGTAATTTATTACTGAACATCATTAAAAATATGTAAACTACCGCCGTCACCTACATACCATTAGCAGCGGTCACTGCGAACAATAAGTCGTAAATAAGGAGTACGTTTAGTAAACTGAATTCCTTAACATTATAATTAGGGGCGATTAATTTATAGATGATTAAGAGAAAATTACTCAATTCCTTTGCGAAGACGCTAAATATAAGAGGAAATAAAAAAAGACACTGCAATTAGTTTATTCGTTGATTACATCACCATTAATTATCAAAGTTGAATAAAATGAGTCTACAATTTATGTAATATTTATGACATATCAAAACATCATGAACTCAATATACAATTACACTTGGAATATAAAAAAAAGTTAGGTTTAAATTTTATTGCTATAAATAACATTTTCAGCTTGTATCCCTCATTTATTGTAAATATAATATTTATGTCGATTTTCATATACTTAACGTGGGAGATTTACCTAATGAACATTATTCCAATTTGAACTAACAAAAGTTACAAAACGCTATTTAGCTCGAGTACGGCACTGTGTACCTAGGATCCTTTGGCGAATTAGGTCATGAACTCTGTCATAATTATTAGCGATGAGTCCATTCAAGGGCAATTTGTTTAGCAGCTAGTGTAACACCATGTGTTTGATGATCTCCTTTACTTCACATAAACGGATCATTATACGAAACCACTACTTACTTATTTGTTTGTTACTGTTAGTTTATATTTATTGTAATTATCTAATAAAAGTAAGAATCGACTTAAAATTATTTTTTTACGTTACTTTTTATATAAATAAGACAACAAGTTATAGGAGGTTTTTTGATACATCCACCATTAGAGGTTCCTTAAACAACTATATACAAATTTCAAAACAATAACAATTTTACATTAAAATAATTTTAATGATGATAATATAATTTTTTTTTAAATTAACATTTAACCTTAACATTTACATTTCGTATTAAAATTTAAATCTTGATTTAAAACACTTGGGGCACTAAATTCAGACCAGCTCAGGAACCTCAAGATAAAGGTATTAAGGATTAAAGCTTATATTGTTAAATACCTTCAAAGTACTCTCCACAAGTCGATTTCAGGTTTCTCACGTTTTAAATTAATTTTGAAAACAGTTTTCATAGTCATCCATTTTAAAGCCTGCTTTTGCTTCTAGCGCATTTTTCAATGATGAGGTCTGTATCCGTTTAGGCCGATTTGTTTATTAGGGGGAAAAAAAACAAGATGACATTAAAACATGGCTGTATGAAGAGTTAACACATAACTTAAACCGGTGTTATCCAGGAAGCCTACCATTTTGAGCGCTGAGTTTGACGTCTTGCAATAATGAGGTAACAGCACTCGGGCTTCGGTTTCGTCGCATCACTTGGATAGTGTTTGATTTATGTTGAAACAGCCAATCTGAAGAATGGCGTTTCCTTCTAAATCGTATAGATAAATCCAAGATAGATGTCGGTAATCATATACTGAACACGCAATTACGCTTATTTAAAATTTAGCAATTACATGCTTACATATGACACCATGATCCAGAACTTCATTGTTAATGTTAATGATCACAACTACCGAGTACCAAATCTAAAAACTCAACTACCAACTCGAACTAGCGCTATCGGTGAATTAGTCCCCATAAAATTGTTATTCAACCGTTTTACACTGTAATGATTGTTTAGTTCAGCCACAATATGTGGTACTCTCGACAGTGTTAAGTACTTTTAGCCCTTTATTTTGATATTAGAACCTTGCACTGCGGGTGGCCAGCGAACTTTTGTTGCAGCAAAGCAATTTACTGTAGCACCCTTCACCGTATAGACGCATAAGTAGCTGCAGTTTCTTGCTTTTATCCATATGTTATGTATTTTAGACATAACCATTGCAAGGTCGATATTGTGGTGCAAATCAAGTGTTCCCCATGCACTTGTATTTAACTCGAAATGTGGGATGTGAAATCCATGTTGAGCCATAGGAGAGAAAGTAAATTTTAATCAAATTTTGGACTATAAAAGCCTTGTTAAAGCCTAAAAATGTTTGGTCGTCCTTGATCTCTGCACCAAGGATTATGGAGCTACGTAACCGAAACCGAAACTATCGGAAAATATATCTGGCACCTTAACCGAATCCGGTGAAATATTCATATATCCGTATCTATAGTCAGATCCGAAATTTCATAACCATTACATCCATACTCTGTACCATGCGATTTAATCTCGACAATGCGTGATCGTGTCGTGAACTGCTTTAGTCTAACCGTTATCGACGGCTTATCGTAACTACATCGGGTGCCTCCTCCGCGGTTGTCGGCTATTGTCATAAAAAATACGCTTATTAGGTATGTAACCAAAATGAAATGTTGTATAATCCATAAGAGATTTTCAAATTACGTCTTTTGGCTAGGGACTGATATAGATCAATCATTTAATAGTTTAACCATGCTCTCACGGTTTCTTTATGTCACCTATTCGTACTCAATGCTTTACGAACCGTACAGAACCATTTCCTCGTCGTGACACGACCGGTAATATCTTTAAGAGATAAAATCCTTACCACTCGAGCCAACATGTTATGCCCGTATCGAACCATCTTCGATTAACTCACGGCATTTCGATTCTTATTGCTCAGCGAATGAGTTTATTTTTGTCGATCAAATTATTTGTTTAATCTCTAATTAATTTATATTGTATGACATAACTTTCCCTTACTGGCATACTGCTGTAGATTTCGTTCGCCTCTCTTGGTAGTATATTCAACCTTGCTGTTAGATAAATAGTGGAATACCAGAATAAATCTAAATAATATACGTGTGAAGATTACTTGTATTTATTTGTATGTTGAGTTGATTAATATTTGGCGCCAATGAATTAGCGGTCATATAGGAAAATAAACAAGAAAAACCTTTTAACGGTGTTCTTGGAGTCACAGCTTAGTTTTCTTCTCCGTCTGTACGGTTTAAAATTTTATATTCCATCCATCCATATTAGTAGAAAAGCGGGCATCGTCTAGACAGTACGTCTTCTCAGCAGGGTTGACACAAGATATTATAAAAAAAACCGTACTGGCTGGTATCTATCATGTTTCATTGTGGTCACCCTTAATGCTTTTCCCGATACTCTGTTGAAGTTTCGGGAACGTGTTTTACGTGATTGTGAAATGTTGTGAAGGGTTATGAGAGAGACTGCATTATTAATAATTCATTAAATTTCCAACAAAATTCGAATATTTACTTCCATCACTTAAAATGTTTATAATAACTCATTTCATAATTTTTGAATAAAGAAATTTAAAAATCCAATTTAAAGTTCGTCGAACCTCTTCGAATATTGAAATTCCATTCTATATTAAACATTCGCAGAACCATTTTCTTAATTCTCTTAGGGCACTCGCTCATCCGCTTACCGCAAGCGAATCTATTCTTGCATGGGGTTCTCCCCTCACGAGGGTCGTAAACCATGATTTATGGTGACGTTCAACTCAGACACCATATCGATGGGATAGCTTGGAAGGCTGTCTGCACTTAATCCAATGCGGTATACGATGTAATATAGTTTACAGGAAAGTTTAATGAAGATTGGTATAGATATAACAAAATATTAACCGGTACAGTAGATGAAATAATAAATATACCACAACAAAACTGATTTTATAAAACGAAATCCGAAAAAATATTGTTGTTTTAGTTGATTAAACTATTTCCCAATTAACTTAATAAATTCTTTTTTTTGTTTAACATAATAAGAATCTTATCGTTCTTTGTAATTGGTTAAATAAAGATAAAAAAATTTGATCTTATTTGCGACATGTCTGCCAGTTCAAGAGCTATTTCTATGGTCTTCATATTATAATAAATAAATTATTTATAAACGTTCACACACTCACACCCTCGCACTAAGATTCCCCGTGTTGCGGGAGGCATGGACATACATCACAAACACCCATTAGCCGAGAACAAACATTTATCTGCCACACAAATATCGAACCCGGTACCCCTCGCTCGGCAGGGTCACTACCAACTTGTTTATTAATTAATTATGAATTATTCAGTTAATATATCTTCATTATGTTTGCGAACCATATTTTCATTAACGTTTCGTATACCGCTGGGATTTGCAAAAAATGAAACGAACATTTAATTTTGCGGCCAACATCAAAGGCAACGCCTGAAAAATATTTTTAGGACTCTTCATACTACAGAGATTTCTTTATTCAATGTAGATCAACACAAAAACTTCTCGGCATGTACGTGACGATAAATAAACATTTTATGCGTTGCCTTCATCAACATCTTTTGATGCGATGAACTAATTTTACTGCAGGCGAATTGGGGGCAAATTCATATTATTAGTAGATAATCAATTCGGAAGAAGAGAGATTGAGTATGTTCTATACATTTTTATAAAGCAATACTACAATATCGAAACTTATATTGCTACATCACCTTTAATGTCGTAATAAAAGTCAATACCGTCTAGACGTTGCATTATTTTGCCAGGGTTGTCACATGAAAAAATTATATTATAAATTAATAAATATGTGTAAATATATACAGCCTTGGCCAAAAGTATTAGGCACCCTACAACTTGCTGCATATTTCGGGTATAAAAAAAATAAAACTA
>DWPT01005933.1:0-11831 GCA_018251895.1 Agathymus mariae mariae
TATATTTACCTCCTTCATTTCGTGCTGTTGGCGCTGATGTAGTGATAGAGTATCACCAGCAAGAATATCGAAACTCCAAGAATATTCGAGAACACTGCCAACTGAATATCAGTGATCATTGTGGGAGATTCTGGAAAGTTATATTATTTATGTTTATATAGATTAATTAATAACCAATGAACACAAACAATAAATAACCGGCATCAACGTTCACTACGGTACATATAAAGAGATGATATTGATAGGCGGAATATATGTTGTCGGGTATTAAACAAGTAAGGCTTACAACCTACATGTTAAGAAAACGAAATAAAAGTTACTTACTTTTTTATATTTATAAGAATTTACTAAATAGAAGGCAAAACTGAAAAGTACACGTCACTCAATAAACCTTTCTCAATGCTCTCGTGAATCTCGTATCCATATGACACGTTATGACATCGAATATACTGTCAAACTCTAATGTCTATAATTATATAAAAGTCTAATGTCTTTTAATATTTATTGTCTTTTTTGTAATTTAAAATAGGTAAATAGGTTAAAATTGGGTTCCAAATAATACGAAACAGCAATAATCATACTCTTCATGAACATGTGTAATGAATACTGTATTATTTGGTAAACAAAATTATGAAATTAATCAAACCGTATAGATATTATACTTACATTCTATCATTTTGTAATAAAAGCATGTTTTATCATGTTTATTCAGAGATGATAATGATGCCTACTAAAAACATTCATGTTGTATTATGACGTAGTCATCTTAAAAAATAAACATGGTAACATTTAATCTGTTATTTTGTCTATCTGTGGTATTTGGGACTTGGACAACTGGCAATGTGCTTTGTTTTGTCTTTGAATGTCAAATTTTTGTGTTTGCGTGATCGTTTTAGTTTCGGCGTTATTTTCTGAAACTATAAATAGTGGAATACAACTCTGATCGCAGAACAATTTATTTTATATGATTTCGTTTACATAAATCAGAAATATGTATTTGTCTTCCGTCAGTTCCCGGTTATTATTATACGATACAAACAGCTTCGATCTAAAAAAATCATATGGGTGCTACGATGGAATAATGAGAGATATTTCATGGAGCGACGATAGTAAATATATATTACAGGTAATAACTATATTAAATATACAATTTACTTAGCTCTTTCTATTGAAAATATTGTGACGTAATCTTGATATCTTCTGATCCTGTATATTATAAAGTTGGTCAACTAAATAGATTTACCAGAGACCACCGTCTCTACACTATACTGTGATTAGAATTATATAAGCAGGCATACATTTTATAGCCACCAAACGGAATACTCTGTGGTAAATGGTCACTACTACCTATGGATATCCCTAATGCCAAAAATTGCAAACCTTTTGCTGGCTCTTCTACAAAGAAACCAAAACACAAAAATTCAATATAGTGTAGGTGCTATTTAAAAGGGTGATGTGCCAGTTAGGCAGTTAATAAGTCTTACCACCTTACACATATACTAAGAAAATCTAGGTTGATTTCAAGAATAAATAAAGCAATTTACATCCTCAATTGCTTCAGTTATTTTCAATAAAGAAAATAACAACCAATTTAAAAGTTTATGTTATTTTTTAGGTGAATGCTAAAGGTCTAATTGAAATATTGAGCCCTGCTGACCATGATATTCGCAGCTTGCAGCACATACCACTAAAAGATACTTGGTCTGCTAGCTTCCACCGAGAAGGTCATCGCCATATAGCCATTGGTACTAAAAGTGGCAATGTTATGATCTGGGATACAAAAAACAAAGCTATCACCAAAACATTTCCAAGTCCATCACAGCAATCAAGTGTCAATTTTATTAGCTACAATGCCAAGAACACAAGCTTGGCAAGTTCTCTGCAGAATGGTGATACGGTGATTTATGGACTTGTTTCTAATATTCCAGTGTTAACAATAAAACTGCCATGCTCTAAGAGCATTTCAGCAATGAGGTTCCACCAGGAATCCAGATCTTTGCTAGGGCTTGCAACAGACGAAGGCCACATAGTACTTCGAGATATTACCACAAATAAAGATAAAGTGTTTTTTGAAAACGTTCATGCATCTCCTGTTAGTGATTTCACATTCTCACTTGTCAACAAAGATGTGTTGCTATCAAGTGGCTTTGATAAAGTCATGCATGTCTACGACATAAGGCTTCAAAATGTTGTATCTACAATTCGCACTTCATATACGTTAACATCAATAGCCATTAACTCAGAAAACCAAGTTGCACTTGGGTCTAAGACAGGGCATATATTGGTTTATGACTTAAGAGACTTAACAAATCCTTACAAAGTTTTAAAGGGACATGAGGAGGAAGTAAAAAAAATTGCATTCCAACCAATAAGGAAAAAGACATTATCAACCGAAGTAAGTCTTAAAGAAGATATGGACATGAATTCACCATTAAAAATTCAATCACCAGTTCGTACCAGAACCTCCGATATGTTTTTTATCAATGATACACCACCCAAACCTTCTATAGATTTATCTGGGATTGGAGATAATAAAGCAGACTCATTTCTCGTGATGATGGGACTTGATAAATCAAATGTTGACTTTGACGATGAAGTAAATAAAACTACAGAGTTTGAACGCAAAAGTGACAGGCATGAAATGAGGTACCGTCAATTAGATACAGAAAAAAACATTAGCAAGGCATCAACTCCATTGAATAGCAAAGCTGCAGAAAACTTTTTGCTTCCATCACCAATCAATATGACAAATGGAGTCACTGATGATGCAAAGAGCTCAAATATTAATCTGTCCAATATCAAACAGTTCAATAACAACTTGCCCTCAAGCATAGACATAAAAGTGGTCAACGAACTGAAAGATTTTATAAAAGTATCACTTGCAGATGTGGCAGATGATAACCGGAACTATTTTCTTCACATAATGATGGCACTGACAAAACAAAAGTTATATTTGGAAAAGCAACTATTGAATATGAATCAGCAAATGCAGAATGTGATGCAGAACCAATCTGCAATATTAGAAACAAATAGAAAGCTGGCTTTGCAAATAGATCAATTGAAATCTCAACAGAGTTTGTTATAAATGAACTACATAACTGCAGAACATATACTCTTTCTTAAATTATTGAATCTCGAGTAACAAATGAATAATGAAATACAAAGTATTGCCCCAGATAGTTGGGAGTTGAATAATTATTAATACTAATTGATAATTGTAATTGTTGACTACAATAATATTTTTAACATATTTTTAGTGCCAATTAATGTAAAATGTTGCCCCAATATATAAATGAAATTGTTAAATGTCATATTTGTTACTAATGACAATTTGTTCTTATTACTTGAAAATGATTGTGTATGTGTAATAATGTTTGCATTTGTTTATTGTTAATTAGGTTGTTATCGAATATATATTTAAGTGTATACATATTGCCTATTTTTATAATATAATAATAGTGAAATTTTTGTTTTTGCCTTTTTTCTCCAAATTGACTCTTACCAAAATTAGAAAAGAAACGAGCATAATTTTAAACCGGAGCGAACACTTGTTAATTTTTTAACTCGAATAGATTGATTTTACTATTGAGTTATATGGCGAATTATGCATTAAAAATAAGTTGTAATATCAACAACAATAAAAAGATTAGCCTAACTAATTACATATATATTTTTAAAAATATCTCAACTTCCTACATGGGTACATTGTGTTTAGAATTCCTGTCAGTTCCCCAAAGTAAGGATAAAAAGATTCAACATGTTTTTCATGAATAATTGCCTTCCAGGCTACCACGAACTTTATTTTCCATTAAAAGCACCGTAAATCAATTTTTCTAAGACACTAGCAGTTACTATATAAAAGTAGTACATAAATCTCATACAACTATTCTTTAAATTCATACAAGAGATTAACGCTTGAACAAATCTGATACCTATTATGAGTATTTATATTGTATTATTTAATTTAAATGGAATACTATTTACTTCCTCCGCCGTTTATCGAGCTGATAACCAAAAAACTAATTGAATGAATTTGATGATAATTAAATCCTAGTTTATTTTTAGAAAAAGAAAACTTAATTAATATTATTAGGTAATTTGAAAGTTTTTTATTTTAGACAGATTCTGTAGATATTGATAGAGTGACACAACATGTATAATCTATGGCGACAGATTATCAAATCAAGAATGCCGAATTTTTGTCATAATGGCCTTGACAATATTATTGTCATGTTTTGTGGGTCGTTGTACCCAGTAAATTTTTGAGTTCCATTTACTAAAAATGGGAGACGTAGCTCCAAATAATTTGTTTGAATCACAGACGATAATCGCCGATCACAAGGATCTTATACACGATGTAGCTTACGACTTCTATGGAGAAAGAATGGCTACTTGTTCCAGTGACCAGTACGTTAAGGTTAGAATTTTGTATTCAAACATTACTTTGATAATATTTATTCTTATCGCCAATCAAAAGGTAAATGTAAAACAAAATTCAGTGAGCTTGTCTGCGTATTTAAATTTTTTCATAATTGTACCAAAGGAATGGAAAGTGGTATTTGGTCCGTAAATCTTAAGTAGGGTTCCTAAATAAATTCAATAAATCTTTGTATTTTCCCACTTTTTATAACATAAACTTCTAATTTAAGGTATGGGATTCCGATGATAAAGGAGGTTGGCGCCTCACTGGTAGCTGGAAAGCCCACCATGGCTCTGTGTGGAAAGTCACTTGGGCGCATCCTGAGTTTGGTCAAGTTTTGGCTACCTGTTCATTTGATCGCACAGCCGCTATATGGGAAGAAGTTGGTATGTTTAAAATATAAACTGATACATTATTGTATATATACATATATATATACTATAAAGTATTTAATGTTAATATTATGAATGGTCCCGTTGTATAAAGCAACATGGTTATAAATATAGCTTATAGGAAAGTCTTACAATAATTTAAGTGACTCTAGAATAAATTTAATAGTAATTAAAAAAAATCCATTTGTTGGTATACCATAAAAGATAATCCCCAGTTATTCTGTAGATTCTTAAGAAGTTTGTATTAGTACAATGCATTTATTTTAATAGTCATACTGTCTTAGTACAGATGCTAGGTAACCTTTTTAAGAGTGACAATAAAAGAACCAAGTCTTGTTAAACTGGATTGAAAAAATACCAAATTATTTTAGAATAAAATAAATACACTATGAAAAAGTTGTAAAAGTTAATTATTTTAAGAAGGCTATCTTTAAATATATATTTTTTTAAGGAGGCAATGTCTACTTATAAATGAGAGCTATTTCATTCCATAAAATACCATAAGCCTAATATTGTAAATTGGGTATAATTGTGCACAAAAGCACAATCTACATCACATAAAGCTATTAAACTTAACATGATTTTTCATGGATAAGATAGATGATAGAACATAGAGCTGCAGTTTTAGAATCAAATCTTTTACCGTCTACTAGACATAAATAATTATTTTCCCTTCCATTTACAATTTTGATCAACTTAACTTGAAGCCCAAGATTAATTGTAATCTGTGTGCTTGCACTAATTAGCCATTAATTTTAAAACATTAGTATAAATTGTTGTATAATACACATCCTTATCAATTTCATCCAGTCTTACAAATCCTTACAGTTGTTTTCTTGCATTGTCTATAAAATCATTAATATAAAAATATACAGATACAGGTATTATGTATCCATAAACTGGACAATCTTTTTTAAATTACTCACTTAAATAACCATGATGTAATATTAAATTTTAGGGGACACAACAGCCTCTGGGTCAGAAAAAGGGCTTCGTACATGGGTAAAGAGATCTAACCTGGTGGATTCAAGAACCTCAGTGACTGATGTGAAATTTGGGCCTAAACACCTTGGTTTATTACTTGTGACATGTTCAGCTGATGGTATAATAAGGTATTGTATCAACTAGCAGTTTCCAGTTGAATGAATTGAAACTTATTATTAAAAGATGTTTTTACTAAGCATATTCTGAAGGAGACTTGATTACATTTATATAAAAGAAGTATAAATGATCATAAATATCACATTTCAGGATCTATGAAGCTCCTGATGTGATGAACTTGGCACAATGGACTCTGCAACATGAAATTCCCACAAAGGTGTCTATCAGCTGCCTCTCCTGGAACCCGTCTTTATCAAGGTAGCCACAATAAAGTTTAATCATATATGATCATATGTTAATCATATCACACAACTTAACATTGACACCAATTTGCAGTGCAAAACATATTTACTATGAATTGTAGTTTTGGGTAATATGTATTAATGTGTCTTATGTATAACTTGGTAACGGTAGGCTTTACACCATCTGAATTAATCTTAATGGTGTGGTAGACAGTGGTAGACTCGTTTACCTACCTAGCTAGCAAGCTACTACCTTATTAAGAATTAAGGGTGAAATATTTTAATGCTTCATTCGATTTTAAGTATTAGGCAGTAAGTTAAAAGCAGATTTCTCACTTTCTTCTTGACCAACAATGCCTCAGTGATGCCTCTGGTGTTAGTGTGTGGAAAGTCATGGTTGATGACAATCTTAATAGCACACAATTTACCCACCTGCTATGTACAAGCTCCCAGAAATGTATTTATTAAAGTTTAAATTGTATTTCTACCTATATTGTATACATAAACCCAGTTCTAAAAAATGAAAATATAATTTCCTTAACAATGTAACAGAGTGAACTCCAACCCCCCGATGCTTGCGGTGGGCAGCGACGAACCCAACGTAGGAAACTCCTCCAATGTACAGAACGAGAAGGGTGGCGTGTGTAACGGCAAAGTTTTCATATATGAGTGAGTAACAGCAGCTTACATTGCGGCGTGTCGTTGAAAAAATGTCCTTGATCTAGTGGATTTCACACCACGGTGAGCACCTCTAACTATTTTCAAAATTATTTCCCATTTAGTGATAATTTACTTCAGAGATTGTGAAGATATTAATCTAAGAGTTCTCCATAATGTGGTATCAATGGTGTATGAATTCTTCTATGAGCGCTCGGCCACTGTCTTGAATATTTATCCTTTTTAATTTTACTCAATCCACTATTTTTCAAGTATCACTTTAATGTATTGAGTCTTTAGTTTAGCGTGATGTTATTACATTGTTATTATTCTGTGTACAGATACAGCGAAGCTTCTCGTCGCTGGACGCGCACGGACTGCTTGTCGTCCGTGATGGAGCCGGTCAACGATCTGGCGTTCGCCCCGAACCTGGGCCGCTCCTTCCACCTGCTGGCCGTCGCCACAAAGGACGTGCGGATCGTTAAGATTGAACCTTTACCGTGAGATTTTTATATTTTAACGTGCTTAGTTCAAATCCATTTAATCATGTAGGTATTCTGTTATTACACATATGCACGTCATTTTTTGCTTCTACTACCGTTTCGAAAAGGTGCTTTAACATCGAGGAGAAGAAACAGCGAAAGAAACTGCGGAAGTGCTCGATGCGAAAACAACTTTCGCGAAGATAGGGTATCTTGACTACATTCTTGATACAAACCTGCTCAACAATGCACGAGGCAATCCTCTAGTTGGAGGTCGTTGGCTCTGAACCATTACTTTCCGTCGCGCGTGGCGGTAGTATCTTGACCAGCTACCGCGCTCCGTTTATAATTATCAGATAAATGTTTTGTTCGTATTGGAGACGCAGTATAGTATCCGAGACCCAGTTAATCGGTGATTACCTTAGCATCATGACACCGACCGCTCCCTGTCAGTTGATCCAGCTACTCGCTTGTTGGTTAATAACATAAAAAAGACCTACTGTCGCCTCAATCTGTCTCTAAATTGATATAAAACTGTCGGTTGGCAAGTGTAGTTTCAATATAACTAAGGCCAGTTGGACTGTGTTATTCGTTCCAGTGAGTCGTCCGGGAGCGGATGCGGCGTGCGGTTCAAGTGCGAGGTGATGGCGGCGTTCGAGGAGCACTGCTCGTGCGTGTGGCGCGTCTCGTGGAACGTCACCGGCACGCTGCTCGCCTCCTCCGGGGACGACTGCTGCGTGCGCCTCTGGAAGAGTGAGCTATTCTAGCTACGGCTTGTCGGATAAGATGCAGCTCGAAAAGCTGGGTTGTAAACGATAGTCGGCAACAAAAGTGGGCTTTCACGAGGCAAAAGGTTTTCAGTGAAATATTAAGCTTCCCAAGCAAGCTTTTGAGGTATAATGGTTTCAGAACTGATGTTTAGCAGATAAGCTTCAAAAGTGAGCTTTTGGGCGTTTTTTTTAATCACGTTTATGGAATAATCAATTCACGCACGCCATTAGCGCCTAAAGCTTAATCCAACACATATTTATCTAACAACAATTAAGCTGAACCGAATACTGATCGTTGACGGACAATACTGATGCACTCGTGTGGAGCAGACCTGTAGCAGCGTGTCTGCTTCCAGTGCAATACCTGAACCAGTGGAAGTGCGTCGCGGTGCTGAAGAACGAGCCGGCGGGCGACGAGTGGCCGCGGCCGGCGCGCGCGCGCACCACGTACACGCGGCTCGCGCCCATCACCAACCCCGCGCACATGCCCTCCTACTGACGGTCAGTCCACTGCTGTATGAACTCGCTTCAAAATCATCAACGCACAGTGTAGCGGGCGGTGTTTGCATTTTATCACAAAACTCACCCGCTGTCGCACGGATCTCAGCCGCGGCGAGACTTCGATAACTATTGACAAGTGACACTTGTCGGTCAATAATGACAGATAACAGCTTGTCAATATTGAACTTTGCATTGAAATTTTTAATTGATAGCCTGCTCACTGGTTTTCACAATTTAAAAAAATATATAAATATTAATATCATTAATATTTTAGATATTGGATGCAATATAATGACTGTTAGCAAACATCACCCGGTTGTAGCAGTAGATGTTTGAAGATCGCCCCGAATTCAAATAATGCACGAAATAATTCCATTCGCGGTGAAGCTTTTAAATTGTTAATAGGCGATAAACGCGCAGATAGCAACCTTACGATGATCATCACCTTCGAAACGCTATCGGCCAATCCTGAAGGAGAACTCCTTTATGCTCCCCGACATAACACATAAAAACCATACTTATTGGGGTGGTCTAGAATACTCCCCCCCCCAATCCCATGCTGGCAGAACAGGAGGGTGTCGTAAGAGGCGACAGAAGCCAGCCTGGGTCTTTAATATTATTATTTATATTATTATCTTTCCGTGAAGACTGCCTGGCTAGCTATCACCCTCCTGCTTGAGTCAGCCGCCAAACGACTAGTCGTGTTCCGACTGAGGGTTTGAGAGCCAGTACTTTCTTTTTTACCTTCTGATTTCCTGGCCAACAACGCATCAGTAATACCTTTGGTGTTGCTGATGTCCATGGGCGACGATACCACTTACAATCAGGTGGCTCGTCAGCTCGTTTGTCGGCTGTTGGCTAAAAATAGTTGGCTACCTCAATAAAACCTTGATTTGTTAATAAAATACTAGAGGACCAATGTTGTACATCACTCTATTATTTAGTTAGAACCACAACATTTATAAAATCATCCAAAAATCGCACTCGCCGCCGCCCCGTACTAATTATCACGACAAAACTTGTATTCGCTTACAAATACATCGGAGGTTTGCACGTAAATAATTTAACAAACAAAATTCTTATAAATGTATAAGTCATCGAAAATATGACGTGATCCAGTCGTTCCGCAGTCGGTGCAGTCACCACACTGCGAGCAGTTTGACAGTCGCACAGCTCTGTAATTTAACAATTTGACTCAAACAAAGATAATTATTTATTTCCTGGAGAAACTTCAAATATGATTTTTCAACAACTGAATTTATAAACAGCAGCACTTTAATTCTAGTGTTATTTCATCTTACTGAACCTGCCGCATTATGCTTTCGAAGCAAAAAGTTTCATGTAAAGCTGAGCGCTACCACCCTAACTACGGACAAACTGGACCACGCCCGACGCGTAGTTACTTCATTGGGGCCGTTCTTCTCAGCCGGTGGAGGTGCGAGGACTCGTTGCCCATAGCGCTCCGGGTTGAGTACCACCCGACCTGCATCAACGATATCTGTCAAGCTTACAGGTGGGTCACCGGGGACGGCGGAAAAAATCGCTGGGGTCCAGCGGTGCGATAGAAACGATAGAAACATTAGTGGCCCAAGCGAGCGTAGGCACTTCCTAGCCGCACAATGTCTCAGACAAGTCGGAAACAACCGGAACAACGAATCTTAGTACGCTAATGAAATTGATACGTACGTACGTACGTCTAGGAGTCCTTGAACAAAATTGTACCCGCGAAATACTCACGAACACTATAATGTATTAAATAAAAATACTTAGTACGGTGTAAATAGTCACTGAAAATCCAATGTGAATCAACGTTATTCTTATTCTGCATAGGTATGCAGAACTGTCCAAAAATCTTTATTGTTCAATTATATGTATTTCCTTACCGGCATCGCTCTCTCGCTCTTGCAGTGACTGTTCGAAGAGGAGTGGGGACTGACAATATCCCTGTGGAACAATAACAAATTTGTTATCAATACAGATATAGTGTAGCGTACGCATCGACACAGAAGGGAATGGCTAACGCTTCCCTGGGACAGGCCGCTTAACAAGTCAGACGAAGTACGATAACTTGTGATGTCCGTTGATATATGGGCACAACAAATCAGTCAAATAAAAGGCAGACACCTGGTCTGCTGCGTGTACACACACCTCCGATGATCTTTGATACGATAATGAAATGATTTTTTGCTAGTGCTGCACTGCCGATGATGAAGATAATACGCGTTCACGCCCGATCGCACACAATTTTTTGCGTTCGAACAACCGAGGTAATTCAAATGCGCGCGCGTCCGCAACGTCGTAGCACGAAACGGCACCAATTTTTGTTTGACACACGTCAAGGCTGGCAGTTGCAGTCGGCACGACAGATTAGAAATAACTATTGCGGCGAATAACTAACTTTACGGTAACAGAGCATCAGAATTGCTCATTCTCGCATGAGAAAATCGTTATAAAAAAGGCATATACCTTCCGCTTCCCTTACTTTCGCACATTTATTTGCGTCAAATGTTTGTAAGATAGTTTGTACAAAATTATAGTTTTTAAACTTTTATATAAATTAAAAAATCGCCACAATAGAATTCTCCGCGATGTTACGCAGACTTGACATTTAATCTTTACATTGTAAAAGGAGACCCAACTATAACCTGTCACACTATGGTTATTTAAATTTGGAACACGCTAACACCGCCCGTGCGTATACGTAACCGTCATGCAGTGACTACGGCCTCGACCTACCCTAGGGAGGCCCGCTTGATTGTGGTCGCGTTACTTTGTAGCAATATCCGAGTGGGCGGCGTGGGGGCGCCGCCAGCTCGCCAACTGTTTCGACAAAACATTATTATTGTCTTAAAACTTAATGTATATAATGTCCAGTCACGATATGAAGTAAACACAGAACTTTATATGTACAGACAAATATGTCTGTCCATTCATTCGCAAACGAGTTTTAACTAACGCCTCTTTGGTGTCAGAAGAGACGGTTCAAACACACCCGTACTTCTTTCAACGATGTCAAGATTATAGCACGTTCCTGTTACAGATACTCCTAATTTAAAGCTTGTTTTTATGGCTTGGAACTTAAATATTGTAAACCAAAACAACGTTTGCGCTTTTTGAAACATCATGAGGACCAAACTACAACTCATCATGTGTTCATAACGTATAGATCTATCTCACCTCGGCAACCCGTCACCAACGCGACGATAGAACTCTGAACGCTTCACCTCGCCGCCTTTGCCCGGACAGCTGTTCAATCTCAATGGCTC
>DWPT01005934.1:0-11830 GCA_018251895.1 Agathymus mariae mariae
TATAATAAAATTCTAACTGACCGCTTTTTGTACATGAAAGATATAAAGAGAAAAACTGTTATTACGGGCCTTTATTAACACAATAGAACCCAAAACAAAAGTTGTTAGAATTTGTGTTTGTCTGTGCGTTTGTACGCGCTAATCTTGGAAACCGCTTACCCGTTTTCGTTATAGTTTCCACTCAACTATTGTAGTAAACGTCACTTGATATTTAAAGTTCGTATCATAGCAATAATTAAATACATTTATATTTGATGGAACGATAAAAACCTTCTCCTAAAATAATGCAGGTGCAAATTTTAAGCATAATATGTAGTTTTTCTAAAGCGAAGCGAGGGTGGTTTGCCAGTCTATTACAGATAATATCAGACATCTATTACAATAATTATTTTACCATTTGAAAGTGTACTACGTATAAACATTCGCTATATATTGGGCTTTTTTATTTACACTAAAAGATTCTATGTCTTATAAATCAATATATCCGTATGTACAGAGTCACCTACTTCATTTAATTGTATATCTTCATTTTATTTATATAGCATATTTATATTTGAGCTGCATTGCTATTTTATAACTTTCTTAAGTTTTTCTATTTGCATGTTATCTGAACTAGTTTTGCCTACAATAAATTATGATATAAATTATAATACATGCTTATAATTTGGATTATTTTTGTTTCACGATTTCAATTATTTTCTCTACAATAAAATCTACAATAAAGTAATTGTATATCTATTTAATCTTTTGTTTCGTTAGATATCGAGAGAAAAAAATAGTTTAATAAACCGTGATTAATTGTTAATGTGTTCAAACACAGCTTCACTGCTTTACCATAATTTCTTTATTAATGACTTAAATTATACGTAACATCGCATATAGTTTGTTCCTCGACAGTTTCTCCCTAAGCCTAGCGGTTGCTCTAAGATTAATTTGGCACGGTAGCATTCTCATGGTCTTACAATGATTTAAATTCTGCCGTAAAATATCCTTTAATATCATCTGAGTTGGATACAAGCCAAGCTCACCTGCTCTACCTCGCTTATTAACGTATGTGCCAAGCGGACCGTTTCCGTGTGCCTATACAAATTGCTCTCCAGAATTATTTGAATACTTAAACCTTGGGAAGAGCGATAGCTCACGGGACTATAGGCTCCCCGGCCGTGTGCCAACATTTCGGGAGCCGGTCTCGCTTCTTTAGAGTGATTATATACATTAACTTTATACAGGTATTTAGCTACGTCCACCGCAAACAATATCCTGGAAACTAAACTAAATCCTTAACTAGGTCTAGTTGAGTATGAACGTTTGAGGTTTTCATTCCGACGTCTTTCAAAACAGATCGTAAAATACGTTAATCTGTTAAAGCGGGTATAAACTCGATCCGTCGAGCGTTTGTGACGAATCGTTCAGGCCGATGACAAATGATCTAGTAACGGACTTATTTTAAATGGTTTTCGGAGACGATGAAAACTTCGCATGAAAATTGGAATTCGCCGCAATGACATGTTGATGGATTGGCACCCACTCTGCTGATTGGCGGTCGCGTGTATTCGTTTTCATTGTTGTTTTGTTTTTATTTTTAACTGTTTTTAGCCCCCTCCGCCAGCTGTATCTGGTAGAGCTTAGGCATTCGGACGTGCTTTTTCAATCACATTGTTTTGTGTTGGTCTTTTGTTTTCGTTATCAGCTTTTCACTTTGTTTGTCGTGAGACACTTTGTGTACGAATTGAACAACAAGGGAGTTTGAATGCACTGAGCTATCGTATTTCGTCAGTTACATCTCATGTGGAAAAACCAGGAAAAACAGTTGAAAGCAAACATTATAAAAATTACATGAGCCATAAGTTAACTCGAAAACATGCATCTGTTGAGGGTGAATGTCATTAGATATTTTTGAACCAAAGGATAGGAAATGAATTTTATGTTTTAAAAATTGAACAAAAACTTAGTTTTTTTATAAATCGAAATAAAAATAAAATTTGATTTACAATTTAAATTGTTCTGCCAACATGTGATATAATTAAACGATTTATTGTTGTGATAACCAAAAACTATTCTACTATAAATACTAATAGATACATACTAATGGTCATAGTTTTTCATTGTTTACAAATTTTTAAATAATTTCGACTATCGAAGCGGTTGCAAAATTAAATTAAATAATTTTACTTCCAGACAATCAGTTCAGCTGAACTGAACTATAAATCGTGGATCCACCTTTCTGTCTTACTTTAACATTGCATTGTCATAATCGGAAAAGGAAGTACGTAATAAATGGATACGAATCTGAATTTGTCGAAGCTTTGAAGGCGCACTGAAGGCTGCAAGCGAACGCTACGGAATAATTTATTAAAAGTGCCGGCACTGCTTTGTTCTGTTCAACAAACTAAACTGGAATGAACTGGTTTCTTTTACTTTGTGGCTCCGTGAAATTATATTATTATTTTCTCTAATTTTACTAACATTTAAGTACAGTGGGATTTAGTTCAGATACTGACTTAAGAGGCGCAAAACGCAGGGATTTGGTCCCCAAACGACACAAACGATGTGTGTGTGACATGATTGTTTGTGTTAGAGGTTAAGGCAATACTCGATTTAATTACAAAAAATACATTGAATTTTATGAAAATTCGATATCGATATATCGATGCAGCCACTGAACATATCTAGATGAAAGTTGGCATATTTATAATTCACGGTATCGGTAATTATTTAGGATACATTTCCGCGAAATTGGATATAAAAGTTAGTATGGACATTCTGTTAAGAACACATCATCATTAAGAAGATGTAACTCCTTTTTTTAACACTAGCAAAACCGTTGCCTGAAACAATGTGATGGGGCAGATAAAATTTTTGAGGTGCCTGAAAAAAATTAATAATAATTGTTTTGTGTACGGTGCTATTAGTTAATATAAGGCGTCATTTTTCAGAAACAAACGAGGTAGATTACTGGTAAAAAAACGGGTGTATCTCAAATCACGATTAATATTATATTAGTACGTTGAGTTGGAATAAGAAGCCCACAATCCGAACTAGAATCTAAAACATGAACGATCACTTTCACCATTTGGGTAAGTATTACGATTTAAATCTTCTAATACTTCATATTCACTGCCCTGCCATAGTTCTTTCTATCGTGCCCGATTGGGTATAAAATACAAAACGCATGGGACTCCTGTATTTTATGACTTCATACAATGACTTGGTACGCCGTGGTACGGCGTGTTTGAGATTTATTGCGCAACTGTCACCATTCAGGGTTGAGGGAAACTATTCTAGCAACACTCGTTGATATGATCCGTAGTGATGTCATGATAGCGTTGTCTGTACTTCTTATCTACAAAAATATACTTTATTCTTGGTATTGATGGCGATTAAATAGTATTGAAAACCATAAGTTGAACATGGGTTTTCTACATGAAAAAATTCACGGGTCATTTGGTTGTAAGCGGTTACTGTCTACCATGTACGTTCATTGTAGTCAAATCCTTACCGAAAAATTGATAATCATGAAGAAACCGAGGAGCCGATTATTTAATGATCGGCACTTCGACACTACACCTGAATCACATCAAAAATGTTTCACAGTTATTCTTACATCGCTGAATGAATTTCGACAAAACTTACAGATATAAAAAAATATCATATGAAGTACCAGTGAAAAGTATATGACTAAGGTCATCAACCACCTGAATATGAGAAAAATTATGACCAGCAATGGGACAATTATAGGCCATTATTACTCATTACGTATATACGTATAAGTTTAAAGATATTTTCGTTATAATAGATTAGATTATACACGTATTATTTGTTCTTCGTCCTACTTGATTTAAGAAATGTTGTGTTGTTCATGAGAACTGAGTGGGTACAGGGATAGGCAAGAAATAATGACTTTTTGACATATATCTGCTAACGTGAATAAATTTTTAAATAAGAAGCATCCTAAGCAAGAAAGGGAGCAACTGTGACATTTAAAACACCCAGTTGGCTATATTGCACAGAGGCAGGCCTTGCCACATGCACACACACTACCGTGACACACTTAAGAGTATCTCAATATCTTACCTACCCAGGTTGGCCGATGTATGGAAAACCTAGCTGGTTGGGGCTACACCGACGAAACGCAGTGCGATTTGGGAGTTCGCTCTAAAAGCAAACATTTGGTCTCTTGCTCAATGTTCCCCAGTACTAGGAAGGAAGAGTTTAGAAAAGATAGGCCTTCCGTTGGCTCGAAGACGTTAAAACTCTATAATCAGTTAAGATCATATTCACACAATATATTTAAACATATATTAAATAGCGATTTGACTATTACAGTGAAAATAAAAAAAAAATTAAAATTGATCTTAATATATTCCAAATACATCGCAGAACAACTTTAGCTTGTACGTTTTGTAACGAATTTATTCAAAGTAACATGTAACAAGGGAAAAAAATAACACAACTTTATTATTTTACGAGTGCGCTAATAAAATGTTTAGGGCATGCCTGCGAGGACCTAGTTAACGCCGTATTTACAACCTTTGACGTGATCCGACTTTGATTGGCGCACCCGTAATCCAGCGGGTGTTGCTGAATTAATTCACTTTTTACAACAATTTTACAACAATGTTCGGACTTTCATACACTGCTGAACATATTAATTAACAATTCTGTAGTTATTTTCGTTTTTTTAAATACAGATAAAAGTTTATTTTCGGCCATGATTGTTTATTTTCTTTTTGTTTGTTTTAGTTGTGTGCGCCCGTGTCAGAAAAAGTGAAACTTGTGTGAGGATATGAGTGTGAGGGTTTATTCAGCCTACTCAAATGAAACATAGCTTCTTACCCAACTGACAAGTCTTTGTGTGCTTTAGGCAGATATTTACAAAGACAGAATTTATTATTGTGTTAGAACACATTTCGGTGTTTGTACCAGTTTTGGACGCTGAGAAAATATTTTGTGATCAAATTTGCCCCCAATCCGTTCGGTTTTCCTTGCAACGTAAAAATGGCAAAATAGAAACTGAGAAGGCTTTTAAAATATGATATGTGTCAGATTTACTACTACATAAATTGCTTAAAAATTTGGTGTGTAAAAAAAATTTAATATAAACTTGTACAAAAATTATATGAACCTATACTTTCTAGTAGAAATTGTAAAAAAAATTTATTAAATATGATAATTAATTTTTCTAAAAAAAATGTTTTTTCGCGCTATCAATATTCACAATATACTGTTTCTACCCATTTATTTAAAAATATAACTACTTTTTTTTAATGACTGAAGTCTATTACTGGAGCAAACAACTCGGCTATGGATACATTTAGATATAAAAACAGAATTTCGTGAAAATTTTAACATGATAATTAACTCTAAACAGCACCAATCAACCCTCTTGATTCCTAAATGACGAGTTATAAGGGTCACTTTACCGCAGCCGCACAAACCGTTATAGCTATAGGGTGAAGAGACTAAACTCGTCCCGGCTATTTGCACCTGTGGCGGTAACCATTAGATTATCGTTTGCCTATTAAATTCAATGAATACAAATGGGTACTGCGGCATATATCTTTGTTAAATATAATACCTCGTATTTCACAGATTAGATGGGCGTCGACCCTTGCAATACTTTATTGAATACTAGTGGCCCGCCCCGACTTCGTTCGTGTTTTATATATGTCGGTATATATGTAAGACGCAAATTAAGTCAGGGGTATATATATTAAAACAAGGTAAGGACTGGAATACCTTGTCCGCGTCGATGTTCCCGCCTACCTACGATGTGGGAGTCTTCAAGAGGAGAGTTATATGTTAGTGCGTTCAACATGTTAGACTTCATCACCACTTTCCATCAGGTGGGATTGCTGTCAAGCATTAACTTACTTTGTATATAAAAAAAAGTTATTATTTTACCATACAAACACAGAAAAATCCTCTCTCTTTATGATGTTAGAATTGATACCATACTGGGTATGTATCTCAAAGAAACATTCGTATCTTAATAGAAAGTGATATTCTCTGACTAGGAAGAAGCCAAATTTTCAAAAGGCGTTTTAATGTAGGTGACAGATTTATTCTGCGTAATGTTCAAATTCAGGTTAGATAGTGGAAATGGGATATGAGATCTACATAAATGGGACATTATAAACAATACAGGTTCAAGAACAAACTTTTATTATTATTATCTGTTCACATTATTATTAACAACTGTTATATAATATATATGATTGTAAGAAGGGGTAGTTGACATTTTTTAAATTATTAATATGTTTTAAATATATTAATTCAACTCAATTCTATATATAATCCGACTTATAAAATTCAGAACTCCTCGCTTAGAAGTCAGCATAATCTCGAGGATAAAGAACCTTATTGTTATCGTACTATCTTTTAAAAATGCTAGTATTACTATTTGATTGATGTTTCTATAATATTATTAGCTGTTCTTAAAAGCAGATAACGTCGAGGTCATTATATATAAGGTCGTTACCAAGTTTGTAAGTTGGCCCAGTTTCGCGCACCTGTGGAACGGATCCTTTTGAATTTCGTCCATCACCTGACGCGGGCGTACATTAATTTGGACGATTTTTACATAATTTTGTGAAATTTGCTATGAAAACTTAAGGTTTCATATATCGGTAAGCATAAGCTGTAAAATACGGCCTGGTTGTTTGATATTTAAACTCCTCGATTAATGCAATAAAAATAAAAATATCTAGCTAAAACATTGACTTTTCTCGTAACAAAATTGCATAATACATTTTTTAACTAATCTTAGTAATAAGTAACATATGTAAAAAAAAATTTTGAAGTTTGTATCTTTTGTCTTCCTCATCCACCAATTACCTCCAATGGTTTTACTTGGCAGAGGCTGGACATGAATAAAAGAACGACATTTCATATCAGCTTACTTACCCCCGTCTCCATTAGTTGACCCTGAGTAGCTTTAACGAAGCTAGGCCATTCATTACAATTCATTACATTCTTCAAACATTCTTCTTTATATAAATTTTACAATAATACTCGCGGACCGTCCCCACTTTGTTGGGGTTGAAAAATTAATTATGTTTGCATGATAAATATCCTTTGTCCACCCAGAATACAGTACCTTTCAAGTGGTGAAAGAACTTTTCAGATATGTGCCTTGGTTCCGAAGATTTCCTTCTGCATATACACAAATTTACAAAAATTTAACTCCCTCCTGGTGATATTAGTGTAGATATGATATATGTCAATCATATTAGTGTAAAGTAACACAATCTTCGATAACTTCTTTTAACTTTATCGCCTGCAATTCTCCCATGTAGGATTTAATGTTGAAATCGGTCCCGTTAGGTCAGTCTGGGTAATTTTCGTGAACTATGAGCATGCTGAACTATACTTAAAACTTTTCAACCATACTAGCACTTCCGATCCGGCTGCTATTAAGTTAGTACTAACCCTTTGTGTGTAACCCTGTGTCGAACTTTTTACAGAAATTTACAGCATCTAGCTTATACTACTTATAGGCAAACTATCTGTTCGTCGGCGGTAATGTTATAAACCACTGCTCGGATTTTTATACGGTTGTTAGCAGAGTATACCAGTAGAACGACTCATGGAGAAGTTTTATATGTATGGAGCAAATATAAATAAAATAAAATACATCTGATAAAAACAAGCAACATTGTTTCGTTTATTGCTACTGATTGTAACGATCATGATTGCTGAAGTGTAATATGGATTTTTTATATATTATTACTGACTATATATACATCGGTGTGTACAAAAGATTATCCAGGCGGCAACATCTCAAAATACATTCGATATATTTATTCCTCTCTCCGTTGTCTAAGGAGCTTACGTAATCATCTACGTTTAGATTACGATGGTCAATCGATTTATATCATGTGTGGTGTGTAAATTAGTATTTTAATGTACTAAATTATTGTATTCCTTATTTTTTACTTAGGTACTACAGGTTATTACGAAATAAGAACCATTTTCAGTAATGAAAAGTAAATAATTTGACTTGTATACAAATCTTATTATACATAAATAATCCGCCGTCAACCAGTGTCTCCGCTAAACCATCAAACTGTGCCACGCTTACATTACACAATCTTAAATCTTATAAAATATCCCAAGAAACAGTTTATTACGAATATAAACTGGCGGTTCTGGATCTAAACGTATCACATAAACTCTGAAGTAGAGAAGTCATGAGCTCCAGCAATAAACCGCTACATTTGAATCGCGATAAGGGAGGGTAGTTTGTTAATATTTGAGTGCGCACGTCGGCTCGTAGCGCTCGGGTCATTTATCGTATGACCGCCACGGCGAGTGGACGTCTTGAGAGTGCCGCCGTAAACGTTTATTGCTTTGAAACAAGACTATAACATTACGACTTGAAGTGAACAATCAGTTAAAGATTATTATTGCCCTATAAACTGTACTGTTGTGTTGAATAAAAACTTATTTTAGCTATATACATAATATCAAACAACATTTGAAACCACTTTTGTAAAAATGAGCAAAACTTGTCTGTTATTTTGTTATAAAATATTTTATAAGGGTGCCTACTATAAAAAAAATCCAAAGAAAAACACATTCTTCCTTGTTCTTTATTTTTACTTACTTTACAAACTACATCATTAATTGTATTATCACGACCCATAATTAATTTGTCCCTCCTGGCGCAAATCACCTCTCAGAATGAGAAATGTAAAAGCAATATTTCGCCCTCGTTACGAGTATCTATTGGAAAATTTCACACACTACTTATGCTGATATTTCCTTACTACATTTTCCTTCACCGAAAGAAATGAAAATTAATTTCTAATGCACATGTTATTATAAGAAATAGAAATATTTACCGGATTAGAACTCAAGTCACCCGTGCGGAAGATCGACTAAGTTAAATAATATAAATAGCACAAATACAATCGTTTTACATTTTTTATTTATTTTATTTATACTTATTATACATTGGGATCAAGAAGAAGTGGTGCAAAAAACTCCATGGCTGAAACATATTTTTATTGCGACTGTTAATTACTACTTTAATTAAACATACCAGTTTCATATTACTCTCAATCATATCAAATCAAATGTGTAAAATTCACAAATCAAACATGTTAAATGCTTCCGATTATGATTGCCCAACAGTAGAATCGATTACTACATCAGTAGTCATGTACACGTCAGATAATTACGAGACTGAACGTGAACCATCATTACGGCACATTTAATTAGCACAAAGTATTGGGTGTGCAATAGTTATGGTGGACGTAGGAATAACTGATTTCCATTAATTTTAGCTGTATTGTGTTGTAGTGTGCACAAACTGGAGTTTGGTGGCTTTGAGTATAATGATGTAATTTGTTACTCTTATGTGGTTGTAGCTCAGTATATATTATGTGTAGTTCAATTTGTATAAGTTCTTTTTTTAACCTTAAAAAGTCCAACGTCCTTTAAGGAACAGACATCAAATGAAATATAATATTGAGTTTGCTGACGTATGTATCAAACACACTGTTTTCATTCATCAAAATCGGTGATATATAATGTTTTATAAATGATCAGTGAAATATACGAGACGCCTGTAGAATATGAATCCGGGCTTCCCATACAATGACCAACGTTCAAAGAACTGAGCTTAAAGAACCAAAAAAATACCAAAATGTATTATGCTTGTAGTAGAAAATTACACGTCTAAGAATATTTACAAAATACCAAAATTATTTTGAGTTTGAACATTTTTATTGATTTTATTTACAAAAGCACAAGTTTTCAAAACATAAAAACTGTACTTATAACTTAATATATTTTTTAGCGAAACTTGACGTAATGACGTTTAACGTAATAACGTTAAAACAATGAAAGGAGAAGATTATAAAAGTAAGGTTATCAAATAAAAAAAAAAGAGAAAGTTTAAAGTCACAGCTAATTAACACAAAATCAGTGTTTTTAGTTCTTTAAGCTTAGTTCCCCAAACATTGGTCAGTGTATGGAAAGCCCAAATTCATATTCTACGGGCATCACAATTTTTACTGGCGTCTAGCGTTGCACAACATTTCTATCTTGATTCTATACAAGCAAGATTGGTAGCCAGACAGGTGAAATACGTAGTATCGTCGGAAATAAAACTGTGCTGTGCAGAAATAACGTATAGATTGCAGTGACGCTCCAACGTCACTTCTCGTCTCAGATGTATGTCGACTCGAATGGCCAACACCTAGGCAAATGCTCTTGAACTCACCTGCTGCTCGGGAAAGGTCAATGTACCCGCGAGTCGCCATGTTGATTATGTTCAACATTTATTTAACTTGTAACATTAAAGCTGTTCTAAGCACTGCCTTTGTTAGCCTGAAATACCTCTAACTTCAATCCATTACCGGTCAACTGCAGACATGTGTCTCTGTTTGTAATTAAAGCCTTAGTTCCTCTACCACACTGCTTCATAGTATGTCGGTGAAGGAGTTGGCCAATGCATGTGGAGGAAGAGAAGCACGAAATACTTCAAGAGATAATCAAACGAAAAGCCGTCCAACCGTGAGCTAAAATTGTCTGTAGCCTGGGTTATACCGTTCATCGCCTATTAACAATCTTAACACCATTTTATGGAATGTTATCTTATTTAAAGTTCGATTTCACGCGCTGGTAACACACATACGTATTACTACCGGTCCGTCCCGACTTCGTTCGGGTTCAACAATTATGATCACCCAGAATAATGTATTTTCAAATGGTTGAATAACTTTTAAAACAGGTGTTGTGGTTAAAGCTGGTCGCATGTACACAAACTCACAAACGTCACATCCTCTCGTTCTAAGACAAGTGACCTGAAAAATACATGTGCAAGTTTCGCTGGTTGATAACTAATACCATTTCACTGAGCTCGCTACGGAGATTCACTTCAAAGTAGCGGACATCGACAACCACCCGTTTTGTTTTGCTCCACTAAGGGCTGCGTAGCTTACTTCCATTCGAAAGAACCTTACATTAAGGGCCTCGTATATTAGAGTATTTGTTTGACAACGAATTTCACAACCATACTGTTTTACTTTTACATTATTGAGGTGTTATAACTCGATTATTATGTTGAGTTCTGTTGTGTTGTGTCGTGTCGTGGTGTGTCATATTATGTTTGGTTTTGGCATTGTATTTTATCCCGTGATATACCGTTATAATGTGGTGTGTTATGATCATAAGTTTGATAAGTGATTATCGCCGTTCGTGCACGACATGTACACCATCATCGACTTAAGACAAGATGAAAGCGGAGGCTCATTTATTTATACTGTGTAAATTGAAATTAATACAGGTATCGATATTTATCAAAACTAATGATGCCAGACATAAATTTGAAATGATATGAAGTTTTCCTAATGACTTATTGATTATAAGCATAATTATTACTTCTTATGGTATAATAATGGAGAAATAACAGTAATATTTATACTAACTGTGACCAGATAATATTCTTCGTGTAAGTTTCTTACTGTTTCTTCTTTCACGATTGGATATGATACGGGCTGAATAAATGGCGTTATTTTTTATTCGAAAAGAATAAACCCAACGCGAATACAAAATGGCAATTTTAATTATTTAATTTAAATATTTAATGCATAAAAATGTTTTTCAAGTTTATTCCAGTTACCTGTGATATTACCAATATTATATTTGCATATTATCAACTTATTTTTATTTATTATCAACATTACATTTTCCAATATTATTAAGTTTATTTTAATCCATTCATCCATTCATCCATCAGCCTGTGGAGGTCCACTACTGGACATAGGCCTCCCCTAACTTGCGCCACTCTGACCGGTCCTGAGCCCTCTGAATCCAGCGG
>DWPT01005935.1:0-11830 GCA_018251895.1 Agathymus mariae mariae
ATTACTCGTTGTTCACCTATCACAGATGTGCAGTAACTTTATTGGGGGTGCCTAATACTTTTGGCCAAGGCTGTACTTCCATTTTTGGGTTAGAGAATGTAATCAATAATGGTAGGCAGTAATTAAAGGCTCCCATGAAAGAGTGAATGCAAGATTAGAAATAGAAATGGAGACGTCTGGTGCGCTAATATTTACTTCAGGTTTAGTGCGTAGAGTCGTTTCAGCGTTAAGTATTGCCAAATTATGAGAATCTAGAATGCCCAATAAAATCTCTTAATAACATGATGATTTAGAACTTCTCCGTGAAATATGCTGACAATTTAAATCATTTAATAATAAAAAGGGGTTAAGTAGGTTACTAACAAAAAGGTTAAATTCGGCTAAGACTGCAGTTGTAGGGGTAGAAATTTATACAGATATTATATTTGCATTACACATGCATCAATGACACTGTTATTATTAATTAAACGGAGGAGTATCGGAGAAAAGAAACAAGAATTTTGAATGAGTATTGGTACACCATCAGACCTATTGACACTACACTATCAGTTCTATTGACAGAAATATTATGTTTATGTTTGTGTACAACAACAGAACCATTGGGTGCAGATAAAGTAGGGTTATAATATTTAATAATGGGATTATGAACTTTATTGTCATATACTCATATTTTTTTCACATGAGAGTGGGATTTAAAAAATACTTACTTATTGTTGGACTGTTGAGATGAAAGACCAAGTTTAGATATTAAGGAATTTTGGTACAGAATTAAGCACATCACATCATAGGTGGATTAAGCAGAGAAGATTCCAAATATGAGATAGAACTTTGAGCCATGAGTTGCTTGGTTCTTTTTTGTGGCTTAAATTCTGGGCAGGATAGCGGACTACTTATAGCAAAGTGGCACCCAGAGCATGAACAACTAAAGGCATTAAATTCTTCAACATTACAGGTTTCACTAGTATGACCTTCTCCACTTTTATAGCATCTTTTAGTTTAGATCTACAATGCAGTTAAATGTGGCCATATCTACAACAGTTGTAGCTTGTATAGTTGGATAAATATATAGAACATTTAAGGCATTGTAGCAAACATAAAATCTTTTAGGGAGAAATTGATCATCAAATGTTAGTAAAATTGCTTGAGATGGTTTCCATGCAACTGATCCCTCTGTAATAACATTATAATTAAGTCAGCAAACTAATAATTTAGTGCTTTTAATTTCATCCAAAGTCAATATTGTCTTGTAGTATGTATGATTACAGAACCATATTACTGGGATATTATTAAAATATATTATAGTGTTATAAACCAAAATATGCATCTGTAAAATTTAACCTAACCCAACATTATAAGGAAATAAGTCAACATCAGTTTTTTCTTTTAATTGTTTTATTGTATTAGCAAATAAACAAGTCGTAAAATATTTTCTTAAATAGAAATGACGCCATAGTCCGAATTAAGCAGAATTTATTTCTTTACCATGATTGCACTGTGACTTTTTTATAATTTCAATATTAGGTATAATATGCAAAGTCGTTTCTTAATTCATGTTTTCGTTTTTTTTTAAATTCTGTATTTAACATTATAATTATAAAACACACAAATCAATTTATTGTTGTTCTGTACTGGACTGTTTACTTTAGCGATTACAACAACTTGTTTCACAATTTAACATTAAAATTATAAACATTTAAGATATAAAAAAATGCAAATAAATAATTAGCGATGCCAAATTGTGGCAAAATAAAAAGGCGTTTATTCTACATAATACAAAACATGCTTTTCTCTTATTCTATACTTTACACATCTTAAGGATATTTATTTATGATCATACGCGAGTGGTTCTAATATGCTACAATGCACATTTCGACAATTATTTTTCAACATGCTATGATTTCACGACAGCAAATTACAGAAGTTAAATAGATTACATATATTTGGAAATATTTTGAATCATATTATTTATAATTTCGCTGTTGGTTAGCTGTAGTTCACATTCAGAATGTACATCACGCCGGGAATTACTGATACAGGCTTGCCAATGCAACTCCCGAGTTTTGGAATTGCTTTAACGCTTCTAAATTAGAAGCTCTTACAATTAGTGCATACTCTTATTCTGGTCACAATATTACCAAATACATATAAACGAATTAAAAACTTAATTCTAGATAGATACGATTTACTCCATTAAGAAAATTTGGTACACATTTCGTTGCTCTTTTCAACATTACAATAAACCAGCTGCAAGGACTCACCAGCCATAAAGCAACTAACTGTACTGGAATGCATATTACTGTTAGAAAATGCAAACACATACATCACATAAACATAGTTATATAAAAGACAACATAAATCTGACAGACTTGCTAATACTCCTAGTACGAAAAATGTATACTTCTACTTGTCGACACTATACAGATACATTTTCATTATTATAAAATGGAAGCTATTGATTTAACCAATAAACACAATATTACATGGTTGGCACTAATTATACAGGTCACTATATCGTATGAAATTACAAAATTGCCATTATTGTATATGCATTAGGTACAACAGTAAAAAGTTACCGTATATCAAACACGATCATAAGAATATACGGATCGAGCTCCAAAACATCATAAAAAAAAACATTTTCAGCAAAAAATAAACAGAATCAACGTACCTACATAAATTTTCAAATTCATATAGACTAGTAACATTACAATAGAGCAACACATCTTCCAATCTGTTAAAGCATTAAAGTAAATTAAAGATATAATAAAATCTCTAACATTACTTCACAACCGCTAATAGAAGAGATTTTACAATTAAAAGATGTTATGTTAGTTAACAAGCAAAGCACCATTGTAAAAGATTGTGCTTGGGTGGGATTATTCTTGGTAAGAATTGAGTTATTATTATACATACAACACCATAATTGACTCACTATATGTTAGAGTACAAATGAATCTTTATAACAGAGCATACATACCGATTAAAAGGTACTACTACCTTTGCAAACTTCGACACACTCAAGAATATAGGTTCTCTTATCACTACTATTACCACAACGTATTTCTACATTCGATGATCATCACCATAGTTTATAGTTTTTGGTTTAAATAAAAACAAACATACTTACCATTAATCTTCATTATGTTTGGGTAGTTGCAAAACTGACATTATACAAGATACTTACATATCTACTCGAGACTCGATAATTACGTGCCTACAGGAATATTATACTTATATAATTACCACACGATGGTGCAATAATTTAACGCGCACTCTTGTCTCGCAATCCTTATATTTTAACGAGGGACGCGAGACGCTCTCACAATACAAACTATCACAATTCGACATGCATGGAATAGGGTGGTAGAGGGCCGATGTACTACACTAACGTTTCATATTTGTCTAGGACGTGACCTTGATTGTTTTCATCTCCGTGCGAACGAGATCGAGGACGTACAGACGCTTCTGCACCAGCGCTCTTCGCTCGTGTCTTCTTATCGTGCCCACAAGTACACGCGACCGACGACTGCCTTTTCAAGGTCTGAGATCGCGCCCCGGCCCATTGCGGGTCGAGCGATTCGCTTCTCGTGTACATCTGACGTTTGTTACGACCCATCGTCGCGTGCGTAAATGAAGCCCCTTGACCGCTATCGGAGGACGGACGCATCGACTCACTACGCATGCAAAGATTCCCACCGGCACGACGGAACGAATCCAAAACCCTCTCCTCGATTTCCTCGATATCTTTCTTCTTAACCAGCCAGATCTCCTCGGAACCGCGGGTGAAGTAGCTCGACCCTTTGCTCACGGAATACTTTTCCTTATTTTTAAATTTACAAGTCTTAAAATTATTCTGAGTATTTACATCGTCGTTGACTTTTTGAATATTGGCGCGAGCGGGATCGGTCGCCACGACGTTGCGAAACGCGGTACCCTGGGACGGGAACTGATCAGCGATTTTAGTGCCGAGGCTCGGGGAACGAATCGTGACTTCAACGGGCGATGATATCGGCTTAAATTCTGGTTTTATTATTTTCTGCGGCTCGGGTTTTTGAATAATTTTCTCCTCAATAGAATTGCTATCACTTCGTTGCCATTTCGAGGATGTCAAATTAGCCGCACCTCTAGCCAGACTCTGTTGTCTTTCCAGAGGCGTTGTAAAATTGACATGTTGACACTCTATAGACGCACTTTTTTCGGATACGTTACCCAACTCGAAATGTATGTTATCCTTAAAGGGTGTAGCAGGTGGTGGAAAATCATCCTTGCTGTCGGAACCTAATCTCTCGGTACGGGAACGACCTCGGACAGATCCAGGACGAGACAGTCGCCCCGAGCCAGCGCTAGCATCTTCGGCAGCCTTCTCAAACTTCTTTATCTTATCCCCAACACCATTTGACTCCTCATTTTTTACAACATTCTCTGAAGTATTTCTCTCGGTATTCTCCTTTGACACGCTGTCATTTTCGTTATTGCCGTTTTTAAACTTACTGACAACATTACCATCAGATACAAGTGACAATTTCTCACTTTTGATTGGAACTTCCTTAACGGCCATAGCATCCTTCTTAATTTTAGACAAAAATATATTTTCATCCGTTTTGGAATCTCCTCTGTTCAATTTAAACGCTGAAACGGGTGGGGACCTAACATCTTTATTCAGTGGCGGTGATGTGACATCCTTCTTAAAGGTTATGGAGGTTACATCATTTTTAGGTGGGGGTGATGTGACATCATTCAAGGGCGGAGAAGTGACTTTCGGAGGAGAGGCTACTTTCTTAGCATTTTCCGAGACCGTTTGGATATTAGAAGGCGGCGAAACCAACTTCTTCGGTGAAGATGTGTTATCCGACGGCGGGGAAGTTGTCCCAGGAATAACTTTTTCTTGTTTCGATAGCGACACATCTCTCTTCGGTGGAGTGATTTCCTTAATGGGCTTCTTCGTATCAACTTTCGCCTTCTGCGCCTCAATATCCCGACTGAGGAACGAGGAGTTTCTGACGTAGCATTGATCTTCGAGTCGTTCCTTCTCGGTGGGGAGTTTGTCGGGTGTGTCTTGCCGCGCGTGCTCGGGGCTGTCGTTAGCGCCTTCGACCGTGTTAGTCCGCGTGGGTTTGATGGTGATAGCGACGCGCTCGCCGTGATCGGTGCGCGGAGGGGGCGTCGCGTCGGGCGGTCGGTCGGGGGGCTGCGGCGGCTCACGGCGCGGCGAGGCGCGACGTCACGCGCGGGACTCGGTCCACTCGTCGGAGTCGTCCGAATCGGACTCCGGTCCCGACTCTGAGTCGCTGAGCTCGACGGCCACGCGTCGCGCGAGAATAGACGCCACGTCGAGGAACGCTGGCACGCCTCGCAGCGTATCGTACCGGCCTGTCGTCTCGTCGCATCTCTTTTCCACTTTGCGTAACTTTATACCTGTTGAAATGAATTTACTATTGATTTGTATTTGACTGTATTGAGATTTGACATGTTCAGGCGTAGTAAAAGTATACATACGACAGATTATCGTCATCTACTTGGATCGTTTATAATCGAGACACATAAATGTGACATAATTAAAGCGTAAATTAATAAGATCCATGACACAAGTCATAAATATAACTGTGTAATCACTCGGACATTGGCATTCCGTATCATCGACGGATATATTGACAAATAACACAAATAAAAATTGTGCAATTACTGTTAGCAATAAAGTCTTGTCGATAAACGAGTTGTATGCCAAATAAATTGTATGTCTTCCCTATCAGAGAAACTATCAATAGACAGATTTCACAAACAATATCTAGAACATCACGACATCTTTCCGGTATTTCCTAGAGAATCTAGAGAAATCTAGAGAATCTAGAGAAGATTTCTTTACTAAAGTGAGTAGGGGTAGAACGACATTTAAACCACTAGGTGACCGCAGTCAATAGATAAATACTATGATTTTGACCGTATTAGAGTGGCCTAGAATACTCCCCCCAATCTCACGCTATCAGAATAGAGTGTCGTAAGAGGCGACAGAAGTCAGCCTGCTTGGTGGTAGGGCTTTGCGTAAAGATTATATTATCAGTATTATTATTAAGTCGTCAATATTATTATTTTTCCATAAAGCCCGCCTGGCTAGCTACCACCCTCCTGCTCGAGTCAGTCGCCAAACGACTCGTCATGTTCCGGCTGGGGGCTTGAGAGCCAGTACTTTATTTCTTACCTTCTTCTCATTTCCTGTCCGACAACACATCAGTGATACCTTTGGTGTTGCTGATGTCTATGGGCGACGATGACCGCTTACCATCAGGTGTCTCGTCTGCTTGTTTGTCGGCTATTACCATTAAAAAAAAAGATATAAAACAAGGGCACAATCCATACTATACACACCATCCCGTATAGCCTTGAGCAGATCAGATCTTGGATCGGGCTGCGGGTCGGGCTGCGGGCGTGGCGGCTTCAGGGCCGAGGCGCCGCGAGCGAGCGCGCCGGGAGATGGCGCTCGCGGCCGCTCCCCTGTCGAGTCGCGGATAGATCCGTCCAGCGATGGAGGCGCGGGGGGCGCCGGAGGCGGGGTCGGCGCTCGGGGTGGTACTACCTCTTCGGAGGACATCATGCCTGCGAACCGGTAGCTACATTTTAAGCCCATCTTACTTGTTGAATGTACACTTCTGTAGCTCCTAATCTACAGGGTAGCAATAATTTAAGCGTCCAAGTTTTATGTGACTTGAACTCAAAACAGTAGCAAACGCGTAATAAATGTACTCAGAACAGCTCACTTGATTACCTAAATGCATTTAATATTATAATAGTACGCTTTAAAAAAAATATTTTAACCCACTTAGGAAAGTTTTTTTTTTTATTTTCCTACCTTCATTATTAAAAAGGTCGTCCACTATCCTGGCCGGCAATTCGGTGATGCCAGTGTCCACTTACCATCAGATGGTATGTCTGCTGGTTTGTCGGCTAGACATATAAAATGTATATACTTATAGCTTATGCGTATTTATGACATACCTATGACAGCGTGCATATGGTCGAGGTGCGCGTCCAGCGTGGAGCGGTGTGGGGGCGAAGCCCCGTTCATCGCCACCACTGCTTCGGGCGGCGGCGGGGGCGGCGGCAGTGACGATCTAAGTATAACATGGAAGTTTAACTATCAGATCTATATATTTAAATATACCAGCAATGATTTTTTATTTGTGACTTTCCAAAGGTTGACTGGCAGAGAACACTTATTCTCCACCGGTTGGTTCTGATAACGTATCTATTCATTACTGTTGGATAACCGTCAGTTGCGTGATGGATAGCATATATGAACTCATTTATCCTTACTTATCTTTGATAAACGATAGACCTGCTGCGCAATAGATTAATTATTAAAAAAAAACGTGTGTCTCTCTGTTCATTAAAGCGCATATTGCTGTTACAGCATAATCTTTTATTTAGTAGTGAGGGATACATTAGAGACGGCTACAAATAATATAACGGCATCATAATACTGAGCATATCATTCCTTTTAGACATAACAATGATACAACATAAATAAAGTCATTGCAGAGTTTTTACAAGTCGTGAAAGCATTATTTGCCATTTTGGCGTCGCAACAACCACTGCCAGCGCGGTCGATATCCTCTAAATATATGTGGACGCAGGTGTAGGAGTCCTTAGGATCACATGAAGCTTTTCTCACAGCTATACGTTTTTAGTCAACATCCAACAATAGGGTGTTCATTGTGCCGTTCATTTGTAGCGTACATTTACATTTACCTTACACTAATGACATAATACCTGGTGGGCGTGTGGTTGGGTGTAGTGTCGTGCAGCGGCGCGGGGGGCGCCGGTGGGGGAATCGAGGGGCGCGCGCGTCGCGGGGTGCCGGCCGCACTGCCGCCGTAGATGGGTTCCGCTGTACCGTACGGGCTCTCCTCTGCCACCACTGAGAATACGATATAATACTCAGATCGATAAAAAAAATAAAACGACAGACTCGATAACTTTGGACATACGACGGGATATTATCGTATGTAATTTAAAATATAAACTATCAAATTATAAAAAAGTGTCCCACATAGTGAGCCCTTTCACAATTATTATTGTTAAGTTTCTTATATCTTACCTTACGAAATATAAATTATGTCAATTTTTTAACTTTTTATATTAGAAAGATTCAGGGAAACGGTATCACAGACAGACTAGCAAATATATCTCTTTGAAAAATCCATGAAAATGCAACAGCATTTTGTGTACATACTTTGAAATACTAGCGACATGAGAACCCCGCGACAAGACATTAATATAACAGTTACAATTATTGCAACGCTACCATGTCCATTTCCAGTGAGTCTGGGGGGTCTGTTCTGTTGGTTCTCGATCTCGATGGAGCTCGGCCTGGCCGGCTGAGCGGTCGGCGGTCGGTTCTGTGGTGCCCGGTACCCGCCGTCGGTCACGTTTGTAGCTGAAATAAACCAAACAGTTTTAACTAGGCATGCAGGCTAATGAGCTATATAGTTCCTTCGATCCCACCCAACTTTACCTGCACCACGAACCGCCTGCTGGCGGAAGGTCAACACAACTTCGCCAGAACCCGTTATATAATAATACAATTTTTCTACTGTCGAACCATACATCCGTGGATGGCATGAAAATGTTAAAATGTTCCAAAAGACAATTTTACACGACCGCTATAAAATGTCATTTTGTTAAGTAATAAACCTTAACATCGAGATGTCAAATAATTAAAGGAGATAGTAATTATCTCAAAAAAAAAAATACGAATCGGTCGAACTATTTTTTTTTCCTGTTTCCTAAAGGAACTGGAAGCTTCTGGAAGAAAAAAAAAATTAAGTCGAATTCCCGCGTATTCTCTCCAGCCATAGTTGTAGCGCAAGTTGATCGACTTTAATTAAATTGTATATTAGTTATACTATAGGAATATTTTTATTCAGAATTTCACTGCATCATTATATAGTTCATAGAATCAAGTAACATATTAAATTAAATTTTAGCTTTACCTATTATATTCTATTGGCAACATTGTTACGATACGGACAGATAGCGATGATGAATGTATAAATAAAAAAAAATTACTCTGATAGAGCCCCTCGGAGCGGTATGGTGTCTCGATGTTATAGTGTCTGAGTTGCGCGGGCGCCATGATGTGTTCGCCGCGCGTAACCGCCGCCGCCTTCTGTCGCTCGCGAGTCGAGTGCGGCGCGCGCACCCGCCGCGTGCCGCGTCCGTCCGTGCCGCAGCCGCCGCGCGGTTGACGCACCTGTGGCAAGACAGACTGTTTTTAACAAGCGAGTAAACGGTAGAACGTACTACTGCAGACCGACAGTGGTAGATAGCGTCACACCTGCTAGTTATGGCGATGACATAATTGCTTTAAACAACCCATAAACAACTATTTAGCACGTAATGCCAGCCAGCGGCATTCGAACCGGTACCGTTTACTACCGGTAATATTCGAAGGAAAATGTATTTTAAAGTGCCGTTCTTAACCGGACCTTATTACAATGATTGTAAAGAACCATGTCGGGACTAGATGCATCGTTTTTTGTTTAGTCAGCAAGTATGAGTAGAGCATACACAAGTCGTCCTCGCCCGTGTGTCAGTGTAGATCATGTGACATAAAAAGTAATGTTTAATGTAATCTGTAACTCCGTGTGTATGTAACCTGTATGTATCGTTTTCTTTAATCATATCTAATAATGAACAGGCATCTCGACAAGCTCTAAAAGAAATACAGATACAATTACGTAAATATAAAAAAAAAAAACTTTATTTACCTGCGCTTTTTGTTAGCTGAATATACGGTTCTTTTAGTCACATGACAATGTCTATGATACAATTTGTCTATGCTGTAAAACGATGGTTTCTGAACGTGACTAACATTTATGTGATAGATAATAACTTTTGTTCTCGGTTTTACTGCGAACCTGCGACAAACTGAAGAATAAATATTCTCCTACTGCATCCTCTCAAACATCTTTCATACCTTCTTCCCCCTGTCGTGCTGGATGCGTTCAGTATCCTGTAACATCTCCCTGCGCCACAACTCGAAGAAGTAGTCCGGGTCCGTGTAGAACTTCCTCGCGTCCCTTCCGTCATCTCTGAACTCGTTGAGTTTCTCGAGCGGTGGCGGACGGTCGCAGCGAGCATACGTCGCGAGCATCGCCGACGGCATGCTGTTCCGCGAGAATAGCTGCTGCTGGAAGGTGCGCGTCGACCGAAACGCCTTGCGCATTTGAATATCTTGAAGGGAAACTGAAAAAGAGAAAGAACTCTTTACAAATGTATTGTTACGAAGGACTACCTAAATTTCTTCAATTTCGAATTGGAAGTGGGAGAAATTTTGAAAAAATAATAGATATGGTGAGTCGATAGCAGCGCCGGAAAGTTGCAAATAGGATTTTAACCATTAAAAATACCACCTAAGGCTTTTAAAGCAAGTTACTACTTGCGGGTATTCAGAAAATACATAAGAACATTCGTAATTTTACATTAGATAGACGGTAAATACGCTAGTTTTTATTTAAATATCAATTGAAAATTAGAAGCGAACGATGTTCGAATGGATAGTAACCTTCTTCGACACCAGAATCGAGCTGCGTGACCTTGATGGCCAGCCGGTCTATCCTCGCCTGCAACACGTTGGTCCTCTCCGCCAAATTGGTCGCTTCCCGCGTCAACTCGCCAAACATATCCTCCGCATGTTTTGATAATGAAGACAATTGTCTGTAAACAATCAGATAACATCATATAATGAACTGATAAATTGTTTAAAAACATCATCCACAAATCTTACTAAGAGCTAATAGTATCCAGGTGCAGTGCGGCTACCGGCTATGTTCCTTCATTAACCAACGGTTGAAAAGATCAAGGTTTGACTAAGATTTCTACTACAATTAGAGACGGATAGTTTGATTAAAAAAAATAGTAGCCGAATATAATATCGTAAATCTGGTAAAGAATCTATTGCAATATGAACCATAATGGTTCTCAATAAAATTGCAAATTGCAATTTAGAAATAAGCCCACAGGACGAAGTGTGTGCCCATTTCTCTGACCGTTTTTTTTCACTCTCGCTCATTGTTTTGTCGATTGAAACTGCACCCTCGCGTTTGTGTCACCCTTGTATCAACGTGTAATACCTGACGGTATTCGCGAGGGTGCCGTTCGTGACCGCCTCGAGCTCGCACGGTACGTTGAGCCGCTCGGGTACGGTCCCGCGGGACACGTGCACCGGGTCGACGCAGCGCTTCGGCAGCGGCATGGCTGCGCGCTGCTCTGCTACCTCGCGAACATCACTGGAAATCAACAAAACTTCATTAAGCAAGTTCTTGAAAATACGTACACAACGGAATTTACGTTGAAGTACATTAACACCGCTTAGTCGGCCGACGGAGACTTCTGAGCAGATCTACACCGGGGAGTGCAGAGTGAAACGCATTCCGGGTATCCTAATAGCGTTTGGGGAAACAACTGTCAAGGAACAGAGCATTGCGGTGAAATCTGATAGGCATAAAACTATGCACACCCCGCAAGAGATTTATTTATTTTCCCAATTATAAATTTTGTATCAAATGATAACCATGTCAAAATAATGCAATGTTTAGACGGAGGCGGCGGTCTTTCTTCCGATATTAAAGGCTTGGTGTAAGCTTGTACATTGTATTCGCATTATACACTAAAAGAAATACAGACGAATCATGACACTTTATATGAAACGAGCATTTATATGGAAATTAAATTGTCATTTTATGTTAATAATTAAATTGTCATTTAACGCTACTGTACCCTCCCCCCCCCTCCCCCCCCCCCACCTCACCCCTCGCCTCACATCGTCTAATAC
>DWPT01005936.1:0-11829 GCA_018251895.1 Agathymus mariae mariae
CCATCGACGACAACTCGGAGAAACCGTTCGCTCAGAAAGTCCTTTATCCAGACGATAAGGCCAGAGGACATACCATATTGATTGCTGCTCTCAAGGACTGTAGAGGCTTTTCACCCTCCACAGTGTAATAATTTTCTTGAATCAACTTACTGCATACCAGACTATGTCAAGTAAACCAATAAGCCCTTAGTATTACTACTGATATTAGTTATGTTGGTAGCTACTATTATTTTTACAGCTTGTAAACAAATTTATTCAATACACATTTTTGCATTTTAATTTTTACTTGTTTGCTTACAGCTGATGCCTTTGATATCCGCATACTATGGGACTCGGAGACAGCTTTCCTGACAGGAGTGTTCGCAGTGGCTGGTGGGCTGGTTGGGGGTTATGCAGGAGGGCGAATGGGGGCTGCGCTCGGCGCGGGGATTGGTGGTGCAGCTGGACTCGGCGTATCTAGTGAGTTGCCACTAACATGATGAACCTTGTTCTTTTTTGTTAAGCTATTTCAATTAACTACACAATATATTGTTGGTTACTTACCAACCATAACAATTATATGAGCATGAATGTGGACTTGGCTCCAGAAACTTGGAGAGCGGATAAGTTATTAAAATAGGTTTTTGTCTTGGCCATTAAAAATTAAATTAAAAATTAAAATTAAATTGTAACTGATAGCTTTTTGTACATCAAGGGTTAACGAGAAAAACTATTATTAAAAGCATTTATTAATGCAATAAATCCTAAAACAATTATTAATGCAATAAATCCTAAAACAATAAAGATTAAATAAATAAATAATTCACAGAACGAGAAAGCGCAGTCCTTAAACAATGCAGATACTATTTTTAAACGCGAGGCGTAATTTTTGTAACTTGATTTCAGCTGTGGTGTCGCTCCGTGAAATCTGGGAATCTGTTAAAGAGAAGCTCAAGGAGCTACTGTATATTGTGTTCAACTACCTGCGCAGACTGGACCATACCGACTACGCTCGAGCCTTCGACATCCTGATGGCATGCACGGCCAGCCGCCGCGAGCTCGTCATCACTATCCTCGACTTCATCGCTCATAAGTTGGGCCGCGAAGTGTTTTCCAGTATCACTGCTAGCCATACATAATTTATCTCGACGAGGAAACCCTCGTCGTTACTAAAAAGTAAAGAATCAAAGATAGCAGCGCTATGCGATATCCTGGATCATGGTATCTCAAGTTTTATACAACGGTGCGTTGTTGTACGTAGCATTAGTTCTCCGTTTGCGGAATTTGTGTGTCAACTAACAAATTTAATATACTTAAATGAAATTTTAGCGGTATCTATCGGTTTTTTTGTTGCATATTTAAGCAAGGTATTGCTAGGTAGCTGTGATGGCCGGCTTGGGAAGACTGCTATTATGAATTAAAGGATTCTAAGTTTGCTAAAAGATCTGTTGGTTATCAAGCAATTGTTTGTCATACTATCATCTTTATCCCTGAAGGGTGGTGGTACTAGCGATTAGTGATAGGTAATAGACGGAACACAGTCCTATTCCTGGGCCCTTGTTATGGGAGAAAGTCCTGTTGTTAAATTGTCTAAGGAATGGCTATATATAGTGTTTAATACAGCTATTAACTATTACCTTTCTATTCAAATTCATAGCGGTAATATCAAAATGCTCTCTCTGCTCTGTCCTTAGACAAACCATTATTTCAGTGTTTGTTAGTATAATCATAGTGTTGTGATAATATGTAACGTCTGCCGTCCTTAATATTAATTTACTGCTCAAATATCTAGTTTATAATTTTTAATGTTGATAGACTGTAATTCAATTTGGATACATTAAAATGAAATCGGAATGATAAAATCGATTCTATATAATACTGATGAAATTTTTCCTTCATTGTCATTTTGATCACGTAGTTCCTAGTTTGTAGACATATCATAAGCAGTGGTGTTACTTTGAGTTGCTCAGAATTATTATGTAGTTGGTTATAAATAAATATTTTAAAATGTCAATCTGTGTTTCAATTAGTCACCATTAAATTTGGGTATTTTAATTTTACTCACTAAAAGAGTTTACAGTTATAATTTAAAAGGTTTTCCTTGATGCGTGTCATAAATTCTTGAAAAACCTGCAGAGCCAGAAATTCTTTTTTTAATGAATTAAACACTCAATCTGCCACAACAGAATCCAAGGTTTCGGATGCCATGTACATACACTAGTACATCACGGACACTTGCAACCCGAGCACAACTATTTGTACCCCCCTCGCTCGGTGACGTCACTACCGCGAAGGTTACGGGGTCTAGTGTACAGGGTCGTTCAAGTTCATGTCGGTGCTTCGTTCGGATATCAGAAAGAACACACGTTATCATAGTATCATGATTTATTTGACAGATCATTACAGAGGAACTTCGCGAGCTGTCACGTCTAGGACGCCACAATGTTTTTTTACTACTTTCAATACTTAAATATTTATTCACAAAATTCGATCAGATTCATTACATAACTTTTTAATATATCAACGTTCATTATTTATATCCATCGTTTAAATACCAATCGTTAAAAGCATATTTTTCATAACCATAATACCATAGACAAATTGTAATATTTCCTATCACTCGCACATGGTAGAAAATGATTGTACCATGTACCATTAATATATAATTGTACCATGTTTAGTTACAAGTAACGTTCATCAACTTCGCGTTTTGATTAATATTTGAAGGAAACACGATAAAATATTTTAATAACAAAACATTTTTTGTCCCATGTGTGGGACATTACAGATGTCTATAGTTTTCAACGTCCACGGAATTTAATTCTTACCACTTTCGTTTATCCGTCATGTAATATTATTTGTGTGCAATTCGAATATTACTCAAAATAAACGTTATTTTGGTCACTTTGTAGTTTACTTCAATTTTAATTTTTTACACAACTTCCGGTGCTGTAAAATCCGCTTCACTGTTAACTGAGGTTATTGAACTGTCGAAGCTATCTTCGCCGCTACCTAAAACTGCCCTTTGATAGTTGTCAATTGACTACAAAGTTTTCATTCTTCCGTAAACTTACATACATCAAACGATGTAATGTCAACAGCTCTAAAGCGATCCTACTGAGGACCCAGAAGCTGACACCGACGGCGTCTACGACTAAACACTACGCGTATACCTCACTAACCACTAACCGCCATACAAACTAATTAGTTAACAGGAATGTCTACAGGTCCAGTGCCGCGTGTCTGTGCTAGGAGCTCATCGGAATAAATACCACGCGGTATTACCTACAACTACCTACCCATAATAGTGAATACAAGTAAATACGTATTAAGTACATAAATTATAGATATACATCATGTGTAATCTTCATAAGACCTTTTTTTGGTCCTGTCGCAAGACCTTGAAATTTTAACGTTCACAGTTTAAAACAACAGCATCAAATAAATTAAAACAATAATAATAAAAAAAAAACAATGAAATTTCACAATAATTGTCAATAAATACCATTACTATCTATAAAAATGTATCCTATAATAGATCTGAATCCATCAAAACTTATTTCCATGAAAAGCAACGTTCACCTGTCAACATTTACATATTTTTTATTATATTAAATCGATCACAAATATTACGCATTTTCATGATTTTAACAAGTGATCCTCAGAGTTACTTCTAACGAGGTAAACAACGTATCCTCACGGAAATACACTTTAAACCAATAACCAACTAATCCCAACAAGTTTATTGTTATAAGTATAATTGGACGTGCGGAAAGAATGTACTTCAAACAGAAAATTTAACAAATCACAACTAATTGTGAAGTGTGCAGCCAAAAGAGCCACATACATTAGTTATTTCGAACATTCAAATATTGTTTCTAACATTTAATTGTACATTAAACTTTGTACTACACATTATTATTTATTACTTACATAGCTTTAATAAGTACTTTTAACAACTTTAAGCTTACGTTTACAATTCTCAATTGAGGTGTTGACTGATTAGATCTAGATTATGTCAAATAAAATAAAAAAAAAAAACGACCACAGTCTGTGCTTCCTAACCTACAGCAGAAATTACAAATAACTGGTTGAGCCCAAAGGTAAATATTTTACTTCACTTGGAAGGCAAGATCTATATCCTATAAATAATATAACAAAATAAAATCACTGGTTGACACTGAGAAATAAATGCATGTCAATGAGTAAAAGTTACATTATTTAATAAATTAAGTATAAATAGGTAAATTGAGGGAGTCGTGAACTAATCTATAATGGAAGTCATGTTGCAATTGCTGTCTTTCAATCGTTTCCACATCTTTAGCTGACTCTACAAACAACAGTTTCTGGCGGTAAGTGTAGGGTACTATTGTTAGTATGAACAGCTAATAAACTTTAACGTACATATAAGCATGACCTTTCTTAAAGTAATGTTATTTATATTATGTACTTTTGTGTAAAACCAGTCGCACGGCAACTAGCTAATAAAGAAAATGGAAAACAAACCAAATCACGTAACAAAGAAAGTTTAAAAATTTTAGTCTATTAGAAAGTTTAAGGTCATATACATTTCTAAGGCATAATTTAGTTCGGTTCCCAATAATAATAACCTACACTTACCTTTGCCATTATCTTCGCCCCACAACCTTATACACCGTAACGTTATTACTCGTAATAGAATCCCTTTGTGTGGACATGTCATATCATGTCTATTGAATACTTTTGCAACGTTTTGTGTGCATTACACCTGTCATCACACATTGTCTTATTGTTTATAACGTTGAAATCAATAAATAAATTAATGATGTGTGAAACTATGTGCGTACAACACCTCTTTTTACTTAGTTGTGAAGGATCTAGTGTTGGTTTAGGAGGTCTACTGGGGTCTACTACTAGTATAATGAGGTCTACTATTGGAATTTAAGGGTCTACTGGGGTCTACTACTGGTACATTGAAGTTTACTACTGATATTTTGAGGTCTACTGCGGTCTACTGCTGGTCTTCCATGGCGTTCTTGAGCTCCATGGCTAGCTTATAGCCCAATTCAGGTCGCCGGTCGCGGCCCTCCACCATGGCTAAAACCTGCAAACGTCGCAGCATAATAAAGTATCTACTTCAACTATTATGATACAATATAGCGACTAAATTATTTCGTACAAACTTCAAATGGAGTTGTCGTTCGTATTGCCCGTTTCCATATCTTTACTTAGATATCTGTACCATACAATCATTTCGTTCCCAGCCGTTCGTATTTCTCTGTGCAATGTAATCAGCGTCAACTCATTAGCCTGTAACAGTTGTTTTCAAAAATACGAAGTGCGGCTTACTTCATTTCACTAGAAGAGTTCAAAGGACTGTTTGATGATCTTAGTTACAATTAATTAATATTCTTATTATGATCGACGTGACAAAGTTAAAGATCCCTTCATAAAAATGGACAGAAGCGCCTCGTCCGCGTCGGTACCTCGTCGGAGTTGACGATGACCCCGTTGTTGTTGAGGATGGTCGTCTTGGTGCGCTCGATGTCGGCCAAGTCGACGCCGCGGCTCGCGTCCTCGATCAGAATCGCGCGGTAACCGATGGCCAGTGCGTCCGCTATCGTCGCACCTGTGGATGCCGATGTGGGCACCTTTAAGTTTATGTGGTTCGCCCGCGGCAGGCGCTATAACGCCCGCAGACAACATATATATTGAAGACTGATTGACAATTTCATTGACATAAAATATGTATATATTTAAACTTAAACACTACCGAGTTAACTTTTCTTATTTGCTTGATGAATATTAAGTAAGGCAGTTCTAGTCAGACAACGACATTTGACACATGGGTGTATCCATTATGTACTCAACAACGCGCACCGGATCAGTGCCGCCGGGTGTTACAAATGTCTATGTTTGGCGGTGATCATACCATCACAGGACCACCTCGCCGTCATCATTGTAGCATTTCTACTGCATATGTATGAGTTCCAAATTAGATCAATCGCAGCACGACCGCTCTCCAGGCATGATCTGATTGGCGAACTCCGTCTGCTACAGCATCATAGCCCACTGACCAACACAAACGTCGTACGCGAGGCCGCATATGAAGATGTCGGTGGCTCCGCGCGCGCGCAGCTGCGAGCTGAGGCTGGTGTCCGTCAACTTCTTGTTGTCCCAGAACACGGAGTACGAGTCTACTTCCGGATTCGTTCCCTTGTACACCTTTACCGCACTCTCCACCACCTGAGATGAGATGGAACTAAATAGACTGCTTGAAGAATCGATGCTCCGAGGTAGTTCTAACGATATTAGTGAGTACACGAGAAACATCCGAAAGCGTCACCTTAAGGTCCTTGTGCAGTTCAGCTCCCCATGTGTCCTGCACGCAGTGGCGCGGCCACAGCCGCTGCTTCATGGGTGGGGGCCCCGCGAAGATCACCGTGTCGTAAGCCTGCGCTTTATCTGCTGACACCTGCAATGAGTTTGAATGATATTCGAGCAAAGTACTTTCGTTCATGTTTTGGCTGACGTCGCGTTGGTAGGAATATTTTTAAGATACTAGTAAATTAATGAATATTGTGCCAATGAATAAGACGCTTGAAAATAATTAGTACAGCACATATTAAAGAAATGTTCTGTAATTACTGTATAACTTATTGGCTACGCTAGTAAATATACATTTATTAGTTTCTTAGTTATTTTTGTTTACGTCAATGATTAATTGCTTGTCTGTGGAATTAACGCAAGCCAGTACAAGAATTGTCGTAGTGTGTGGTATATGAACGCCACTGTCTTTTGCGAACCATTAAAAAACTCAAGCTGCGAACGAAGTTACACGATAAGCGCCGAAAAGGATTTTTATGAAGTTTTTCTCGCGCGCCTACCGGTTTTGACATCTTTTATTAAACAAGAAGATGAACTCAAGAAGAAAGATAACGTGCGTTGCCCGCGGATGACTTTTTAGAATATTCAGCAAGTACTGTGGAGCAAGCAATTCCTAATTTTATTCTATAGACAAGTCGTCTTCATATTTAAAACTATTATACAGTGCACAACCAGCGATACTTAGTGTATGAACAATATGTTTATTTCGCCGTTTATCCTTCTTTGTGATAAAGCGAAAATCGATGTTCAAATGTGTATTTGAATGTCAATACGAATAAAATAATTTCGAATTCCATTGATGTATGTATGTTTCCCTAACGATGTTTCCGCTCTTAAGTAATAATATTATTAATAAGTTCGTACCTATCTGTCCGTTTTCCTCAACAGTGACCGTTAGTAATCAACACTGTTACAACTGATTCAGAGTTCATTAATCCTCCTCGCTAGACTTGCAGATACACACAGTTATATGTCACATGGTGAGATACATAAATGCTTTTTTTACTGACCGTACTTGGTAATTTTCTCACTTATACTAGGTACTATTAACATACAATTTCTTTAAAGCTGGTCAACAGAAAAAGATAATCGATCGACAAACAGACGGGAAAATATTACTGAACTGTTTTGTCTCTGCTTATTGCTTATTTATATATAGACTGGCGGCCGCCTTCGACTTCGTTCGGGTTCAACGATTAATTATACAGACATGATTATAAAAAAAATTATGTTTTTGCCTTGAGTAGATATCATTAGGTTTACCAATTATTTTATATAGCATATCATCTGCGCAATCACGCGTTCTCACTACATTGCAATTTTCATTACAATCGGTGAAGCCTTGAGTTATAACAGGACATATAGAGTCCGACACACAAAATTTTCGAAATATTTAAATTCAATCTATTCGTTACCGTAGTAATATTGGATATTATGTCTCTTACATATTAAAAAGTCAAGGAATACTATGTTTCTCTATGTATGTGTGTGTGTGTGTGTGTGTGCTTGCGTGCGCGTGTATGTGTGTACTATAAGAAGTGGATTTCTGTATGTATTTGTCTTTTTATAAATATACATTTATATTTGCTTATTTGTCTTGTCGTTTCCCCTTGCGGGTGTACTGGCAGAGTATTCTAAGTGAAATAAGTAATACCCTTGCACATTGTTACCTTTTGTTTAATTTTTCCGTAAATTGTTTCTCTGTTTGCATTCATAGTAAATAAATAAATAAATTGATTGCATTGTGTCATAAAATGAATATTCATCATGAAATTTGACAAACAAATTGAATTTGCAGACAGTCAAACACTACATATTTATATAGTAGTATAGATATGCTTTGGTCCGACTGAAACTTGTATAACAGAGGCAATGCTAAACATGGAAGCTCACCGGGCTTGAAGGGTGCAGTTCCCGCATGTGCACGTTGTCTATGAAAGAGACGTGGTCCGGGGGGTGCCAGTCCAGCGAGTAGAACACGCTGTCGAACGGCACCGTCTCCAGCAGCCGGTTGATAGGCTCCACCACCTGGAAACAACGTTGGTCAGGTGATCGCCTTGCTGGGTTGACCCGACCACAGCGAACAAAACTGTCATTAAACATCTCCGTTTTAGATATTGTCCACTAAGATGGCCAATGGCCAAATGAGAAACTTCGCACACTTCATTCACACTCTTCCATGTATATTATGAAGAACTATCAGGTGTGTAGACTTTCACGATTTTCACACGATGCTTCCTTTCATCCGAAACAATAACGGCACATAACTGTTTAAGAAATATATGGAAATATTAAAGGTGCCTCTGCAGGATTCAACCTGCAAATGGGAGGCCGACGCTAATCTAACACAGCTCTTACAACTGAAGATTGTTTAATTTTATTGACCGTGACGTCATATTATCGAAGCCTAAGAAGTTGATCAGGGCGTAAAGAAAAAATTGATTTCATGTTCTCGATAACATGATTATGGCAACATAATGATGGCGAGTCCTATCAGATGTGTAAATAATGGTTCGTTTCATTCACGACCTTGCCTGAGCTGTAGTATAATAAATGAATGCGCTTCAACAATTTATTGATGAACTAACAAATCAATACCCAATACTAGACGTGCCGTGGTACTGTGATTGGGTCTGAATATCGGCTTACCTATATGCAACAATAACGAGAGGAGCCTCTTTGTTCAAGTGCGCTCAGTACACCGCTTGGTGATGTACAGAATACAGGTAATACTAGCCAACTGTGCTCGCTTCGCTTCGGGAAAACTACGCCTTGCGCTAAGAAATAGTAACACATTTTAAATTAATTTATAACTTTTTTTTATTTATGTCCGGATTGCAATGAAACAAAGTTTAAGTATTAAGTGACGCTTACTGCAATGTAATGCTTATTAAAAACCGGAACGAAATCGGTAAAGCCGTTTCTGGGAATAGCGCGAACGAACGCACAGACAAACAGACAAAAATTCTAACAACTATTGTTTTGTGTTCTATTGTGTGAATAAAAAAAGCCCGTAATAATGAATTTTCTCATATCATCACTCATTTATGTACAAAAAGTGATCAGTTAGAAGTTTATTATATGTATAGATTAATAGATTATTGGTATTATCGTAACTTTAATCATTTTTATATTTTATTCTCCTGAAAAACTTTACCAAATGAATTCATTACCATAAGATGTTATGTATGGTTTGTTTGGTAAATGATATGTGACCGAGATGACAGGCGGCGCTGCAATTATGTTAATAACAAATTCTATACATATCGCAGAATGTTTGACAGGTCAACTAGTTATTTATATTGTATTGTATTTTGTGAAAAATACAACCCAATCAAATTGACATAAAATTTGTTTAAAGACTCGTTACTACAATATCATTATTGCAAAATCATGATTGCTTGTAAACGAGTCAAATCTATTGTTTCATTTATGTATAAACGATAGAATAGGCTAAAGAGCGATGACATTGACAAGACAATTGACTTGACAAAATTCACGGAAAAACAATTACAATTTCCCCATGGGGAATGAAAAGTTCAATGAATTTGAATCGGCTGAACTGAGTTAATCGAACGTGGTTAATTCAACGCTATTGTGCGGTTAATTTCGGGTTTCTGTAATACACTTTTATCACAATGTTCACTCAACCACACATCGTATAGTGTCGCGTACGTCGCGGCGCCACGCGGGGTTAGAGGACGTCCATTGTGTGATTTAAAACAATGTTACACACACACACACACACACGCACAAACTCGGTGTTAACATAATCAGTTTTGTAAATATTGAAATTTCATATAAACGGGTTTCATTTCTTTGATTATCACGTTTGTCGGATTTGTGCATGATAGATGCAGGTCATAGATAAAATTGACGAGGATTACAAACGTTCCCTTGCTTGAGGTACAATCTGGTGAACAGTAGACAACATGTCAGTGTGGGAACCTGCTGTTTGATGTCTTGACAAGACAAGGGTGCGACAAGATTCAAATTTGCTAAGCCAGCTACCGTTTTCTTTATAAAATAAATTATAAAATAATTTATTTTTCGGTTGCAACTTCTTGGCTGGCAACGTGTTGGTGTTGAGCCTAGCGTTATGGATACCCATTGAGCAGCGGCGGTCGCTTATATAAAATGGTTCGCCTCCTCGTCGGCTATCACATTAAAAATGCCCAACTAACAATTGCCCCGGCCACAACACTCCAAATTGAAATATAAAGTAAGCCAACCGGCTTCATCAAAGAAATTGTGGTAGAGTTTCGACCTCCGGTGAAAAGGCAAAAGTTTTGCCACCTCATATCACGCTTTATATTCTAGCAGATTTATTGAAGAGATTGAAGTTTTGAGGCAATTCAATGGTGCGATAACGGCCATTAACGAGCCACGGCTGTTGAATGGCGCCGCCTGGCACGATTATTCCCAAGCATGAAAAACCACAAGCATGTGTTTATGTCGATTTATTCATAAACGGCTTTAAAAATCGAATAAGTTGCTCAACAAAAAATTAAGATGTGTTTTTACGGAAAATATAAATATGTTATTTCTCCTTTGACTGTGCAATAAATTTTAGAAAGTAACCAAAATTTAGCAAGACTAGACTTCATGTCGCCATTTTGTTGTCCATTGTATGTATGTCGATATGTATTTTGTACCAAATGGTTCGTGCTTCAAACCAATAAGAATTTCAAATATTTTATCGTAGTTAAGATTTGCAAATGAAGCTTAATAATATAGAATTCTAAAAGATCTACAATAGAACAGGGATTATGAATAAGTTTTGCCTTTTGCCAAATCAGTTGGCCTGACAACTTCATAGATCGCCTTTAGAGGTTCTCAATACAAGAATAAGGTGATTGTATGTCAACTTATATGCAGACAGATGACATAATTTAATCATCAATTTAAAAATGCCAACAAAAAAAGTAATCATTAATAAATATCGGATATTCTTCATCAATGACCTAGAGGCGTTCACACGGCGCCTGGTACGGCGAGTCTAAATCAAATTACTGTAGTGGTAGACAATACGAGTGGGTGTGAATGTGAGGTTATTTTTAACCGTATTTGGTTCGACTCACGAATTCAAGAAAAATTGTCGAAATAAATCTCGGTCTATTAAAAATCTGAAATGAAATTTAACACTTGAAGGGGCCGAGCTTGGTACGGTAGTCTCGACGGCGTTATGTTTGGAGATAAGTTCAAAAATTGTTTAGGTACTTGTACAGTTAACCGTAAGATATTATGAAACTAGTATTTTGAAAGCTTGGCGATGTTGTCATTCAAATTGAAAAAAAAAAACTGTTCTGGTAAGTCTAAGATTAAAATTACTACATACTCGTAATACTAAATACTAGGGATGTTATGGATATGATATTTCGGATCCGGATATGGATACGGATAGTTTAATTATATTTTACCGGTTTCGGTTATGGTTATGGATATGAAATTATTTCGGATTATCCGATTGTTTCGGATAATTTC
>DWPT01005937.1:0-11828 GCA_018251895.1 Agathymus mariae mariae
AAGATGTGCTGAGGAGTTTCTTTCGCCGTTTCTTCTCCTCAATGTTAAAGCACCTTTTCGAAACGGTAGTAGAAGCAAAAAATTACTTGCATAAGTGTATTTACAGAATACCTACATGATTAAATGATTTAGAATTTCTTTATTTTGAGCTAAGCGTCACTGTATGAATATGTGGATTAGTTAATGGGTACAAAAGCGCATTATTTGGACTCATTGTTAAATACAGCCAACCACAGTAATAATCAGCGAAGTGTGAAGACCTAAAGGTATGGGAAATAACTTATATAATTCAATTAAACTTAATTGCGTGGTAACGTCTTCATGCTAGCCATTAGATATTTTAATAGATACAAATGAAATAAATAAATGAAAGTAGCAATTGGAAATATTCATTTAGCTTTGACAATGACCACTGCAACGCAAATCTATAACCATGTTTAAAAAACATTAGCAATGTAGTTGGTCACAGCTGTATTTTCACTTCTGAGGAATGACGAACAAGATGAAAGGTCTAATTCATAATTCTCTTCTCTTACCTTTTATTTTAATAACAATTTGTGACTCGCGCTCGGTATCGGGAAATAAATTATCCTTATTTTTACAAATAATAATCCTACACAAGAAAAAAAATTATTTCAATCAGGTTTTTTTTACAACTTACAATTGAAACATCCTCGTGAATTCTACTTGTAAACCGCATGAAAATATATGCATTTGGATAGACCAGACACTGTGTTTGATACTATGAAGACATCGTCAAATATATTTTTTTACTACATCCGTTTACAAAAAATGAATTATTGTAAGATCACTCATATATTTGACTGCCTGTTGGTCGCGTAATAAACCTGACAGAAAAATTGAAATTCCTTACAAATATGTAACAAAAAAGAAAGCCGTAAAGTCACGAATACTCAAAATATTTTTTTTATTATAAACGTAGTGTAAATTCAATGAAAAAGCTCGTAATGAAAGTCATTAATATTTTTCTTGTGATGTAAAACGACCCTATTTTTAGCACAACAAAACATTCGCTACAAATAATGTTATAAAATCGATACCTTCAATTTATACAGTTGTCAATAATATAGTAGCTCACTACGATAATACTCATCGGTAGTGTTAATCCAATCCAATGTGGAATGCAACGTTTTCGTATGACATTACATTTTAACACCGCCACGCTACAAATACCTCGCGTAGCGGTCCGGCGTGTAGCGCGATCGTAGCATACATAAAATTGCTATTAACGAAATGTTGATTCAAGCTCAACAATTGTTGATGATATAATGAAACAAATCTTTGATAGAAATTTAAAAAATAATTTATTAAAACTAAAAGAATTGAAAATTTCGATACATGTTATTTATTTATATACCTTATAAATTAACAGTTGTAGTATAGTTAACAAAACTAACTTTATTAATAAATACTTAGTTCAGCGTAGTTTTCATCAAGATATGGTACTTAAGTTAAACTGGCCGTATTGGGGCGGTCTAGAATATTCTAAACCCATGTCGAAAAACTAGGGCGTCGTATCTGACTGAATTCCTTATCTCTGCTAAGGTATAGAGCTCTCACGGAAATTATAAAATTAAATAGCATTTGTTTTAGTGACCATTGTTAAGAAATCTGCGTATCTAAGAGTTGTCCATAATGTTCTGAAAGGTGTGTGAAGTGCCCAACCTGCTCTTGACCAGCGTGCCAGACTAAGTAACCTTAATTAAAACACACGTAATGGTTATTCCGTTTGTCCCATCCCAAAAACCATATAAATTACAGAGAAATCATAACACAAGTTATTATAAGAATCACAACAAGATTCATTATACATTTTGCAATGTCTTCAAAGTAAAGAACTGGCTTCGTTAGTGTCAATTGACGTACATTCCCGAGAGTTACTATTCACCTTATTCATTACTACTTCCAAACATATATATTCGAGGAAATATCTTGTATGAGAAGCACATTTATGTTTTTCCTGAAAATGACATGAAGAAATAGTAATAAGCAATCGATTCCTTCGAGATTTCCTTAACGGAAAACCTTTTAATGACTTAATTAATAGGAAATCTTTTCGGTATTCTCCAGCGCGGTTCATGTTTTCATTATGAACACTCGCAATATATGTACATTGTATAGTAATTAAGCTGAAAATTCGTATATATAATAACGTAATTACTAATATTAATTAGTTCACTGTTTTCGAAAATTTCACCTATACTAATAATAAAATTCTAACCGATCGATTTCTTTACATGAAGGATATATGACAAAAAATATTATTACGGGCCTTTATTAACGCAATAGAATCTAAAACAATAGATGTTAGAATGTTTGTCTGTGCGTTTGTTCTAGCTAATCTCAGAAACGGCTTAACCGATTTCTTTCTGGTTTTCACGAATGTATTTCAGTAAGCGTCACTTAATACTTAAAGTTTTTTTCGTTGCAACCTGTCCATAAATAAAAAAATTATGAATTAATATATGTAGTTCCTATTCACCGAAAGAGAAAAACCTACAAAAAAGTAGATGCTTAAGGCAGTTTTTTCGAAGTGAAGTGAGGGTATTTGCTAGGTGTGTTCTGTACTTTAAAATTCGGGATTTAAGCCTCCTCATGGAGTTTTCGGAGTGATGAATGTTGGAATAATAGATGAAAATTAAGCCAGACGTTGAAGGTTAAAAGTTTTTAGGATAATCATAAATTAAAATTGAAATTCAACTTGCACAGCAACTCAAAACTTCGAACTTCAACCCCAAATTCAACGCTAATGACAAAAGCAACTCCGACCTGAATAACTGAATATACAATACGTTGTACATATGTTTCAAACAACGAGCATTCGCCTAGTATTCGAAATTCTATAACAATTATTAAAAAAGAAAGAGAAAATAAGTTGCTTGCAAACAGACGAGAAAATGGTTATGAATTTGTTTATGTTTGTGTATTTATATATAGATATCTGTATCTGTGAACAGTTCCCTAATGTTTGCGGAATACCTAAAAGTTAAGTTAAAGAATATATATAGTTCTGATCGGGTTTTAAATAAGTTAATAGTAACATATCACCCGCAGCGGTGTATGCATTCAATCAATCAAAACCCAACAAGAATTAAATACTCATATGTTATATGACTATATGCCCTGACAAGCCCACGCCAAAACCAAACTAAACCAGACGCATTTGATTTGTAAGAAAGTTCACGTAAGGGCATATCAAAGCAAATTGATCATAAGTTCTTACACTATAATGACTATCAACCATAACCATCAACAAAAAAAAATGCTTTGGGATCTTTCTATGAACTTTTCTGATCGTAACTCTTTATTGCCAGTTTTATAGATGGCTTCAAATCCATTGAAACTAAGTTCTTATGGTTAACGACATGTCATCAAAGATATCAAACAAATAAATTATTTGCAATTTAAGCTTAACACAGAAACTTAAAATCCTATGTCACATGGAGTTGAAAATAAAGTGGAGTAGCTAGTTGATATTTATTAACGTGGTACTCTATCTTTATTTCCGTAAAAGCAACTTGTGTGTACATTCTTATCACTAAGGTCCGTGTCGTGTATATAACTAACACCAAGATGTACTTAAAAGGATAAGGAAGTAGTTTACGATTTTCATTCGGTATATGTTGCGGTTTTAAAAGTGCTGGCTATCTTTGTACTTGAAAAATATTTTCTAAGTGGACGTTGAAGTTTTTTCCTTAGACAGTCAACGAACCTTTTATTTTACCTTTTGTGTATGACCTAAAAACTAGTATGCCTTGGTAATGCGGGGTGGCGTTCTTTATCAGTCAATACATGGCGCAGTAGGGCGCTTGTGGTAAGTTCGCCAGTTTAGGTTACATTCGATATACAGGCCTAGATTTCTAACAGACTTATTTAATGATATAAGAGTTTTCTCAATCATTTCTTAATATTATTCTTGGCCAGCTATCTAGAATTAACCAAAAGGAGGCACTTGGATGGATTTGCAATTACTTCATATTGATTACAATAATTCTCAAGAGCAACCAAAGTGGCGTTAATGTTGTTAAACGTTATCTTTGTATCATAAATACTAACTTGCATATAACGCTGAAAGTTGTAAGTACATAATTGCTATGAATAAGTCAGAACTGCTGCGAGAGTGTTTATAAAGAAAGAAAATAAAGTAGGAGAGAAAATACCGCCTTGCAGCACACCAAGACGGATTAATTAACTAACAACTGCAAAGATTAGATAAAAATCAATCCAAAGTTGATAAAGAAATATTTAAATGAGCTAATGTACAAAAAGGACATAATGGTCCACAGTGTTAAACGCATTTGAAAAGTCAACACGTACTGCTAACGTGACTTGTTTTTCGACATAGTCATTATTTTAATTAACATAGTGATAGCGCCGTAATTGTAAATTACCGTGTCAAAAATCACGCAATAATAAAATATAGAGCATATTTTGGCCGGTCATCACATCGATTAAACTCATGGAATACACGGTTTTTTCGATATTGGATTAATACATATAGGTAAAAATAAATTTTACTAACAACATTAATTATAACACCATACGTTATTGACCCATAGATAAATCAATTAAAGAGCCGCGATTACACATGAACCATTCAGTGTTAAAGTTACAAACTAAAACAATGGTATTATCACCGAGGACGACAAATATGGATGACAGAAAAATAGCAGTAAATCATCCAAAATTATATTAAGGCGGTTTACCATGACAATTAACATAGTCGACCGTCTATAAATACAACATTAGCTTTATCTACATGTCTTTGAGTAATAATTACGGTTTAAATATTTTATGTTATGTATATTATAGCTTCATAGATAGTCTGGAAAATATTGCTTATTTAGCAATAAGCCGTAGTAACTGGCGTATCGTCAAATGTTTCGTTCTCAGTGTATTCGTACAAAACAGAGGATTATGTTGTTCTTTTAACTATTGTAACGTAGATTTGTAACAACAAATAAATAATCTAGATATTATAAAAAATATTAATCGTTACTCTACATAAATAAGTTAAACTATACCAAAGATTATCATTTACTAAATTAACATTTCGTGGAACCTATGGAGTACAAAAGCTTTTCATGTATACAAAGCCAAGAATATATTAATAATGTCGTGGTACCATTACGTTCCAAGAAGGTTACGAAACGTTGGTATTTTCCAAGCCTCGGAAATTTGCTTAATAATTACATAGACAAACTAACCGACGAACTTTCTTGTGATTAGCATTTTATTAGTGTTTCGTATTAGATAAACTAAATCTAACTTTGAACGCCTTAGGATATTGACATCAAATTGTCGAACAAAATTTGCCTCTTTGAACCGAAAATCTGTACTTGCTGAAATTCGTGTGAAAATCGTCAATGAAAATCTTATATCTTAAAGGACACTCAATTTACCTCTATTAAATCAACGTACGGATAATTACAAAAAAAACCTAACCCAGGCGGGAACCGATTGCGGTGTTATTATCATCAAATGTCATTATCAGTGATTAGCTTATACTATAATATCCTTAGCTTAAAAACTGTGCTTTCACAAAGATTTTAATTAATATAACAACATCCAATTTAATTTCTGAAATAGGAATAATATTGCGGCGTCTTTGACAGAATTAGGTTTCGAAGTAAAACCTTTCAGAATTTCTTCTTAGCTAACTAAATTTTTCATTTATTTTTTGAGACAAATTTTGTTTACGCCTTGAAATTTAAGTACACAGACTTATCAGGCTATGAAAACAAGAAGAAAATTAACAGAAATTTAAATTATACGTATACGAACCGTTCGACAAGGAAAGGCAAAGCGTGGTTATTTATTTATTAGCAAATGAATTATAATTAGACATTATGATTATTGAAACCTACAGCTATGCAGAATCATGAGTCCTGTAAATAAGTCATAAATATGATAAACTTATTTTATTTATAAACTATTTTAGAATGCTTCATTAGTTTTTCACCTATCGTTACTTAGCCATAAGATAAGTCTTTCATAGATAGTATTAAGTGAGTCATTAGATGACGCCTCAAACATTTATCAGTATCACTTGTATATAATTTTTTGTTTATAGACAACGAATCAAATAAACTGCGAGGCATAGTAATTCCCTCGATGGGTCTGCGACTTACTTAGGTCGTACAATACTTTCAGCACTTAATAATTATTCGATTTTAACGCTTTCTTACAATGAACATATTAGCAGGGCACGTAATCTTAATACTCTTAGAGTTTCTATTTAGTACAGAAACAACGAATTATTGGCTCTTCGGCATTGCAACATTTCGCCTAGTGTACTTAAGATTGTTACCGAAGAGGGAGCTTAAAACATTCACACACATAAAAATGAATTATATCATCTGGAAACAGCTAGTTATTCGTAAATTAAAACATATATTTTTTTTATAATTAGTATTATATCAGTCGAGATTGCAGAATGATCGACATTAAAGTCTCTAATAGCCTGAAGGAGAGTGGTAAGAAAGAATATTTACGCGTCAGTAAAATCATATTTGCGCTGTTTTCAAGTTATTAACTAATGTTCATTCATTTACGTCAATACTTTTTTGAATCTTCAATTTCTTTCAAGTGGTTATATAACATTTATTACACTGCGAGTAGCACATTTTTTCCACAAAATGTAACGGTAAAAACGATAAATATATAAACCGTAAACTTTACCGTAATCGTAAAGTTTTTACTTTTTGTATAAAATTTATGTAATATAGAAAATATGTATATATCGTGACTAAATGGATCTTAATTTCCATATAAATAATCATCGAAATTTATCTCGTGGTTGGTGAGGTATTAGTAATTATACATTCCAAAATACTCACTGAAGTACGACAGTCATATTTTTGATTTATAGACATTTTCCTTTACACTGAATTTGCATTATCAGCAACATGCTGTACAGTAAAAGTAAAATGTTCCCCTACAATGTAGTTCCTTGCAAAATGAAAGTACTAGGTCAGTATAAATCGTAAGACGTGTTACATACGACCTCGCTGACGCTTTTACAGCCTCGTAAACTTCACTCGAATATCGAAAGACCGTGTTACGACAGCACAGACGGTAGTTGCGTTCTGTATCAATTGTCATATTATGTTGTGACTTTGTAAGTAATTCGAAAGCACAGAAAAGCAAGTGAAATAATTTTAAAGGACGTAATGTCATTTCAACATAATGACCATTAGCACCTCCAGAAAAACTCAAGGTCGTAAAATCGACTTACACGTATTTCGCCGTTACTGTGTACGAGCACTGCTATTCAGTTAGTGATACAGAAAAGAGTTTATTATATAATGTACAATATATAACATTTTTAGGAATTCTTTAATTACATTCTGACCGAAATATAACAGTAAGATATTCATAGATTACATTTTCTATTTCAAGACAATGAAGCTACATTTTATTATAAAATTATATTTTAAAGTGAACGTTAAAATTTATTTACGTTTTTTAACAATTTAACTTTTAGATCATAACCTAAATAATCCTCCTATTTTGTATACAATTATTAAAATATACATACTCTATTATAATACTAAATATACATATACAATCCGTAAATACTGTGTTAGGACACATGCATGTCGATAGTTTGGAAGACAGTGACACATTGCCTAGAGAGAGTTGTATATGTAATACCAAATAATTGTTAAGAACACATATTTGAGAATTTATTAATTATTATATTACACAATAATATTTTTATTGTTTATTACTATATTATAAACACGGATATTACGTCTGATTTATTACCATACTTGTAAATTTCCCTTGCTTTGCTATAAAAAACGTGAACCTCACATAAGATTAGATTAGATTACACGACATTCAGAAATAGTAACGCTTATAACAGGCATTTCTGAAATTTTTCATAATTTTCCCATACCCGTTCCTCGCGAATCACTATCTCTTGGAAAAAATAAAACACAAACAAACACGTCAAACACGACTTCACATCGATATCTATACTAATAATAAAATTTTAACTGAGCGGTTTCTGTACATGAATGATATATGAGAAAAAAAAATTACTAGGGGCCTTTATTAACGCAATCGAACCCATAACAATAATTGTTAGATTTTTTGTCTGTGCTTTATTCCCGCTAATCTCAGAAATGGCTTAACCGATTTCGTTCTGGTTTTCACTAACGTATTGTAGTAAGCGCCACTAAATACCTAAAGTTTGTTTCATTGCAATCCGTCCATAAATAAAAAAGTTATGAATTAATCCGAAAAAACGCAGATGCTTAAGGTAGTTTTCCCGAAGCGAAGCGAGGGCATTTGCTAGTCTAAAATAAAAAGCTTCACATAACGTATATTCTTTTTATCACTTCCACATTTATAAAACTCGAGATCTTGAACCGTTCCAATTTCTCGGAAGTAAACAAAAAATAAGGTTATTCGCAAGCGAAGAAATTCACTAGAACCGAGGTACAACTCACATGTAGCAGAAAACTAACTTTATTTTCGTTACAAAGAGATCCTGTGAAATAAATGCGCTTTGTAGTTCTAAACTACAGCTGTAAATGTTACTGTTAAAGTTTTACGCTACGCTTTATTGAAAAGTAAACAAGTTCTTGAGTGAACTTTTTACGTCACAAATATTGACTAACATTTGACTTAATTTGAATAGATAAGTATTGATGACTATGCCAAGGTCAAGCCAAGAGTGCTATAACCATATCTCTTGCTTATTGCTTTCTCTTTATTTGTACTATGAATATTTTAATTATGTTTGATGAGTGATAAACCCTCGGAGCAATAGATCCATTTCAATAAAATATAGTATGATCTCTCAACCATCAATAAGGAAAAGATGGATAATTGAAAGCGACCGTTAGTGTATTCTTCTCCACTTAGCATGATGTAGGATTTTATTCAAGAACATTCAAAATTTATCCATATATAAATAGAACAAGGTGGTTCCTGTAATGCATGGGGAGTCCTCACATTATTGAGCTCTAGCCGAAGTCACCTATGTTCAATGCACCCTGATCACTAACATGGCTCCTCCTCTTTTGTTGGATTCTGTACCACCCAGTTGGGTTAGACTTTATCCAAGTAAGGTTCGTTGCCTGTCTTACTACTAAAAACTTTTTTGAATTAAACATGCCTTTTTTTCTTTTGGCAGATAATGACTTAAAAATTGGTTATTAAACTGATGAAATTCGTTACAATTATACTCTCAATCTTCATAATACCCGAGTAGGCACTGTTACAAAACTAAAATGTACCGAAGTGAACCAAAGTTGAAATACTTAATAAATTATAGTAAATTATATAGAAAGCCTCTTCGCTTTTCTTCGTGTATGACTGTAATCACATTAGTGTATAAGGAAATAAGGAAAGTTCCGAGCGACCGTGTACTGAAGTGATCTACGCGTACAACAAATAAAGTTTGTACATCGAAACAAATAGAAGTGATTTGCAACACTAAAAGTTTCACCGTTTTTGTTTAAGCGGCGCACACCCGCATGGCAGACGATATTGCTGTAGGATGTTTGCTTTGTGAAGATACTGTGAATTGAACTTTAAAGCTTCTATGCTATAAATTGTTGAAAAAATGTTACTTTGTGGAAGCGTATGCATGACAAAAAATTAAGCGGTGATTGAAACCAGGCAATAAAGGAAAATTCCCTTTTTAAAAATTCGCTGTAATACTAGATATAATTATTCCTCCTAAACTCCTAGTAATATAACGAAGCTATAGTAACGCGAGGTCGCTTTACACACTAATTTACTATTATGCTTAATAGGAACCCAAAAAAACACATGGCCGATGTCTGTCGATTGAAATAAAAATACATATTTTCATTTTTCTGAGCAAATCTATGCAAATAAATAAATATGAAAGGTTTGTTATATCAATGGTAATAAAACATTATTGAATAAAGAACAAATTAATAAAAAAAATCACAAAGCGATAATTTTAATTGAATTTAATCCTAAATCATATAATTTGTTTTTATGTGACGTAATCGTTAGTGACGTCTATCGATCCACCTTGCTCAATATATTCCACTTAGGATTCAGGTACCAAAGTCAAGAAGAAAGATTTAATTGTTATTTTTGTGTTTGCCTGTGAATGTCATTATAATATTTCTAAAACTTGCTTTATATAACCGAAACCAAGTATGAAGTACATTGTCTCCCGGTCAACCTACATGACTCTAATACGCCAACGTTGAATCAGTACTGTGCTTGAAACTCCACGCTTCTGATGTTGATACCGTTTCCCAGGGCAAAGTAAAATGCGGTTGCTAGTTCGCAAGTGTAACGTGGCGTACTGTAAAATTATATAACGAATTTCCATGTGACGTATGCAACGATATTTGCTTAATGCACACACATTAAATTATGTTATAAGCTATCCATCATGACCTAGAATCAATATCTCAGCCTGCATACGTGTTACGTAAGGTCCAATATCAGAGATATTAATTGCTACACCTTGCTGGCAGCAAACGCATTTGTCACCCTTATGAAACATTGGTCATTGGCGCCGATATATCAATATTTCAGATGTTTAGACAATGTTTGAGCAAACTAAGCAATGTTAGCCTTTCCTTGACAAATTAGCGGCTGTCAGGATTCGTGTGTACTTAGCTATACTACGCCAGAGTCAGAGTGCACTCAGGTGCGGTAAGATTTTATGACATATTAAGCTCTACGGTAGGACTTGTATTTCAAAGTATTAATGTTATTGGAAAGCACGAACATTCTTAAAACTGTCACGGTGACGGGTACTTATTGTTGTTATAGCAAATGATTAATATGTTGAGGTCATAAATCACAATTCGTTTATATTCAAATCTGAAACCAGTGAATTTCATTTTCTATCATTAGATAATTATGAAATATACCATATAAGACGATATTTTACATTTGCTTGGTGGTACAGTTCGACATAAGAAATATATTATCAACGTTATTACTAAGACATTTACTATTTACCATCAGGTGGTTGGTCTTCTCGTTCGCCGGCTATTGCCATAAAAAAACGGTGGAGACTATGTATCTATTGTTTCTATGCTACGGTTTACTAGACTGGAGCGCGGTCACAAATCGGCAGTAAAATCAGCTTGCGTTAAGGACGACCATCATGATAAGTCGGCACATGGAAAGTTCCACACAAAGCAGCTAAATCTTTTTAGTTCTAACCTACAAACACATAAATAAACAGAAATTAGGAGAAAACCATACTAATTGTCCGTAATGTTTTAGATGCAATTCCAAGAAACCGAGCCCATTTATTTATAAAGACAAAGATGCTATTCCAAAAAACCTAAGCTCCATAATACATTAATCATAAACAACGTTGGCCTTAAATATATTCATAATGAATCCGAAACCAACATATGTTTGCCAATACACCATCAACTCCAGATTCTTGGGCACGTCGCCACCCACAAGCATTGAGTTATGGACCGCAAACGGGTTACATCAAGGCGTCTTTGTTTATGAGGAATGGCGAGATAAGACGGAGTTACGGCGATCTTATGGCGATGTATGGGAGATATTAATGTTTTTGCTGAAATATAACCTAGTTATGAGCAACGTATGTTTATGCTATTTTGAATATTGGTAACAACGCGTCTGCGTCACCACAACTTTGAATGAAAACATCCTCCCGTTTTTATAAGATTCATCATAGTCCGATGCTGGAGTAATCGTTGAACAATTTTGCATATTTTATATTTGTTTCATAAACACCACCACAACTTTGAATGAAAACATCCTCCCGTTTTTATAAGATTCATCATAGTCCGATGCTGGAGTAATCGTTGAAC
>DWPT01005938.1:0-11827 GCA_018251895.1 Agathymus mariae mariae
GAAAACAATATTTTGGAATATTTACACCCAAACTACCGTTGCTCGTAAAATAATCGTAATTCATCTGACTATGATTTCCGTTCAAATGTATTGAGAACACCGTCTGTTCAATATCATCATAAAATCGCTAATGTCATTCACCGATTTATAGTTATTACAGTATGTATATAACATCGTTTGGTGCATATAACATAAACATGATAAATTTTAACGCAATTAATTCTGTTATAGTACACACTGAAATGCAGATGAATTAACAAAACTACCCCATTACTGAGATTATTTACTAGGTTTACAATACAAACGATTTTTTTCTATAAACTATCAAGTTTTAATTGGGTCTTACAATTTGAATAATATTATGATCGATTCATTGCAATGTTTCCATCTTTATCTTTATCAATGAAATTCTTTGCTTCTTCTACTTATCCCTCAATGAAAACGGTTTCTTTTCTAATAAAATCTTTTATATTTTCTAGTCTCGTTCTTATAATATATCTCCACGGCCCGTTCTCCGTCGCACTAGTAACAAACAGTTTTCCATTAAGCGCCCCCTCGGGGAGCGCAGCGAGTGGGTTGGCTGAATACTTCCCGCTGCGTACTTTTTTACCTAATGACATTAGCCTGCACATAATCGACTCGAAAGCTTTATCACCACGCTTACGATACGACGTAGAGTGCCCGCTGTTTATTGTATTTGAACGATAGAATGTTCGCAGAAACGTTTCTACACAAAATAATAACTTGCTTTATTTCATCACTATCATTAAAACCCATATAGTCCCGATGCTGAGCTCGGGTTTCCTCTCACGATGATAAAGGTTCAGGCCGTAGTCCACCACGCTGTCCGAGTGCGAGTCGGCAGCCTTCACACACCTCTGAGACCATTATGAAGAACTCTCAGGTGTGCAGGTTTCCTGACGATGTTTTACCTCACCGAAGCGAGTGATAATTGATACGCACATAATTGCTTCACTAATAATACTTTGTTAGTAACACTTGCTTTATTTAATCAGTAATTTAAAAAGAGCTATTATTATGGTGTTTGTTACAGTGTTTCTTATTATCGCATCTGCAGCATTGTTTACAGGACCTCTCTGCGGACACTACAAATATTTGTTATTCAAATGTCCGTTGTAACACGCCCCGGCGCGACCCGGATCGTTAGGTTTAGCTGGTACTACTGGGCTGTTATTTTATGCAATGTCCTCGTTGAACACGGACTAAACATTAGCATTCATAGTACTTCACACATGTTGTTTCAGGGCCTAGTAGTTTTTATTTCTGCTAATACAACGTCAACTGATTGTGAAAAAAATGACCCCAAAGATATGTCGTCGCAACAAGAGACGGCAATTAATAAATCGATCGATTTGACTCGACTCGATTGAGACTAGTTCACTTTGTGTCGACCTAATTCCTATAACATTAAACTATTTATATTATTTAAAAAGTAGTCTTTGTTTAAGGAATAATAGATCTACCACAGCTAAATTCCATGAGCGTTCATAAACGTGAGTGAAATAGAAGAAACTTTGAAATGTGGATTTTGCTAAGCTTTTATTGAATTGATTTGCTTGAAACTTCATTTCATAATAAATATTGCATTCAACTTGACAGTTGGTTAAAACATTTACTCTTAACTTCGGTATGCAGAAAGAAAACAATATACACAAACATATGCGATATCCGCAAATACGTAAAATATATTATGAAAAGTGAAATACTATAGCTCATGTTAATCAATGGCATCAAACGTAACTTGGATACTAAAAAAAACTATTAAAAATACCACGTGTGAGACCAATTTCAAACTTCGCTTTCATAAAATTGCTGTATAGATAAAGCAAGTTTTCACTTAAGTTTGTGTTACAATTACAACAGTAACAGGTGAGCTACAGCGTGAGATTAAAAATAAAAAATTTGCTCAGTATTAGAATTCCAATCATCGGTTTGTCGGAGTTGATTAAGCTGTCTACTTCTATTGAGTGAGCTCTCGACGGGCGTTGTAATTGCGTCTATTGTCTCTGGATGGGGGATTGGATTTTTAATTTGCGCAAGAGTTATTGATTTTAACCGCGTTCCATGTTCGACTTCATTTAGTTCATTTCCATAGTCCTGGAAACTATAAAGCTTTTAGCCACGCGATATTTAAAATTTCACCGTAGGCAATGTACATAACGGCCGTAAGTTTTATGTTTGTTAATTTTCGTCTGTTTCCCCCTGTATGTACGAGTGTACTCGTTACTTATACTATGAACAAAAAACTTAAATAAGTAAGTATTGATATTTAACTTACAGTGTATTAATCAAAGTTTATTCCGTTATTTTGCGGCCATTGCAATTTTTTTTTAAACTAAGTCAATTTATCCCTGAAACACAAAGTAAGACAAAGCAAATATGCAATTTTATTAATTTACGATAGAAATTAATAAAGATTGTTTCTTCCTAAACGTAATTTAAAAGTTTTTTTGAATCGAAAGTACACCGAGTTACAAGTATTTCTAAATTTTTTAAACTATTATACAGATGTTCAAGGTATAATATAGACCATATAATATAATATAATTTATCGCTTGCTCTATATTATACAATACTTGTACCGTATAAATGTACAGGGAAATTTCTAATATCACTTAGATCTTAATAAAATTTTCTTAGAACACGTAATTTATCATCGCGAAAGCTGTCAAAGCTTTTATGATGATTAAAACCGAATCAAGACGTGGTCGTGGTGGATGGCTCTCATGTTCTAAATTGAAAAGCACTAAAATCTTCTCAAAGTACAGGTATAAATATAAGATTTATCAAGATATTTCCATCAATAACCCCTTTCCTATTAAAAAAATAAATATTATCGATTGTCAGAAAAGTAACTATGTTTTCACTATATTTAGGAATCTAAAATTTCTATTTATTAATTCTAGATTAGTAAATAGACATATTTACTTTACATTCTTGTATGAAGCAATATGTCGTAATGAAATGCAGTAGCAGTTCGAAGCGTTTTATCATCTACATATTTATATGAAGAATGACACCGTTACCACCTGTTTCTTTTTTATTGTGGGACTGAAGATAAGTCACCATTATAACATCACGTGAGTTTTTAAACTTGGGTAAAATACATAATCGAATCCATCGTCAAACTGCGATAAATATTTAACAAACAAAATAATGTCACATGTACCGTCTATGTCTGTTTACTACGAAGCCGGTGTACCGTTCGAACGGACGAACAATCAGTAAAGCCTACAATCAATAAACTCAACCAAGCCTACGAGCTCCACGATGAAACAAACTTTAACACCAAGATTAAACTTCAACTCGAAGATCAACGATAATGAGAAAACTTCGAACTTCGCACGCGATCGTTTATGTTGCAAAGTTCTAGAAGTTTAGTTATTTAAGTTAAGATATACTCGAACATGAGCTATCGCCGCTATAATGTAGTCGGTTACATGTCTAGGAACATGTACGGACAAACTTACACGTGCTTGTTACTTTCGATTCACTTGAAGCAAAAATGGAAAACCGTATAATAATATAAAAAATGTTCAACGTTTAAATAGTAGATACTTTAAATAATAAATAGTACCTCTTTACTATATTAACAAGATCTCAGAAAAACAATTCAAATTATTCATTAGGAAATTTAATAAATCGAACCTCTACTAGTACTTGTGTTACATTTAATAAGCAAAAAGTTTGATAAAATTTCATGCTATGAAATCTCTTGCCGCGGTTGGTCATCAGTTTAGCATGAAAATATTTTCAAAACTCTTTTTAATATCCCTTCGTTCTCTCACTAATAAAGAGTTTTAAAATTTTTAACATGTCTAACACGCCATCTTAGAAAGCATCTTATATTCGATTTTAAAATTCATTTGACCTCCGACGTGCATCACGCATATGTATGTATCTTTACTATCTGCAGTGACTTTGAAAGCGTAATTTACATTTTTAAGATGTTACAGCGTCCGAAAAATCGTACAATGTACTGTCACAGAGTACAGGAGAACCATTTTAAATACAATATATCCTAATTCTATCCACAAAAGTTGCTACAACCGCGCCGCTATCGCTGCAGTTATTACGGTGGATTAAATTGATTCATGGGCTCCATGCCAGCTTCCTACATTGATAACATATAAAAATTTCCACATACAATTTCAGACAGCACAATATTTTTCAAACAGTTTCGTAATCGCCGTGATTGCCTAACACGCATGACATTGGCACCGCCGGTCCTACCAACGACCAACGACACCCACGTTGTGCCAAATCGTTACAATTACAACAAGTACAATTTAAATATTACACTTGATAACCCGCTTTGTGTTAACGACGATCCCTTTAAGGTATTTACAGTAATAATGACAGATTAAATGGCACTTTCATTACTAACTAATTTATCTATTTTTTTTTTTATAATGAAGTTAAATATAAGACCAGGCGTCTTTACATTGTTGAGTATAATGATGAAGTGACGACATACGACGACGACGACGTCACGACAGGACCCTGTATTTGCGTGTTGACACTAAAAGTCACATAAAATTTAATTAATAAAGTATTAAAACTAAATTTAACGTCCATTTTCGCTTTATCTATCTAACGTTAATTGATTTCGTATTGACAAGAATAAAATTTGGAGGTCTTTACAATTTTAAAAATAGTAAAATAAATAAACAAGATGAATAAAAATAAAAGTAATACAATTTTCTATGAATTGTGAAACTACGATCTCAAATAGGGAATACAAGAAATTGCAAACATATCAACAACACGTCTCAGAGGAAAGGCAATAAACGATTGATTGAAGACATCTCCGCCTTATTGACAATTTACGGCGACACTCCTAGCGGTACTCGGGTCGCGTATGAGACAAACAATGTGTTTAGGGCCGTAACGGTAGTTATTTGTACTGTTTAGGAGTACTTGTCCAAACTACTCGACACTAAGTAACGCTACGTAATCATTGTGATGAGCGGCCGCGTGTCAAAGTCGATCATTGAAGTTTTTTGTGTGCTTCGAGAGGTTAATTAATGTGATGGTCTGACGTGTGTCCGAGCAGTATATGATCGATTGAATCTCCAGAACAATGAATATTTCGAAACAAGAAGAACTACTTACTTTGAAGATTCTTTTACCTAATATTTTTCTCAAAACACTGTTTAAAATGCATTATAAAATTACTCAATGATACTTTTTTACTTGAAGAAAACGAACAGACCTTAAGTGGAGTATCCGTGTAGTCTTAGAGCGTATGCAATAAATCGCCTTGTTTGGAGAAGGCACGTCATCGCGTGATTCTTAAAAAACAAATACACGAGAGCCCCTCAAAATATTATTGTAATAGTCTGTACAAGCGGCACAAGATTAAGCCGGACATCATATCTCAATCCGCCGGGACCAGCAATTGGCTCATAATTCACTCAGCACAGAGATTTCCTGGCCTTCGAATTAACTATCACACATCATGAAACCACATATCACATTTGACGACATTTTTTTATATCTAGGGTAATAATAACAAGGGATATTATGGAGCTCCATAACCGTAACTGAAACTATCGGATATCCGAAATTAAAATGTGTCCTAAACCGTCACCGAAACCGACAAAAAAGTTTCGAATAATTTCGGATAGGTGCAGCAGAGTCTAAATTAAATACGTTAACAGGTTTTCGCTGTTTCAACCGATAAACTTATTATTTTAGGTCTTTTCTATGTTTACAATTATAAATAATACCTAGAAAGAAAGTGAAACTGTTAACATATAAATACATTATATGTTTTAAGGGTCTTAAATAATTCATATCGGTAACCGAAATTATCCGAAACAACCCGAAATAATCCGAAATTCAAATCCATTTAATCATGTAAGTACATATCCTGTAACTTATGCACGTCATATTTTGCTTCTACTACCGTTTCGGAAAGATGCTTTAACATCGAGGAGAAGAAATGTCGAAAGACATAAATAATTTCATATCCGTGACATCTCTAGTAATAATGTCACGGTAGGTAGGTATGTTACATGGTTGGTAGGTTACATCTCACACAACGCACACTTCGAACTTAACAACGCCAGATACTTTGCATACTCCCGCCATACTTCCAACCACACCACAGTGTTTTCTAGTACCGCCGGCGCCGTCGTCAGCTCTGTAACCCCGCAGCCTAACGTTTGCAGCCGTTCGTATATTTTGTACATGTCCTAATGGTAGTGGCTAATACTGTTCATATTAAACGCCGAATTGGAATTACGTAATTTTGAAAAACATAATTAGTGACTATTACACATATCTAATAACCAATGTTTCTATCCGTTCCTCAAACTGAGAAATATTTGGCAGTAGGAAATATCTATTTGAACCTACATTTATATAGTGAATAATTTAATTGATTGTTGATTTATTAGGTAAATGTTTTAAGATCTAAAGATAGAAATCATATTCTTGCTTCTATAGATGTGGACGGGTTAGCTCCCAATTAACAAGTGAATCCAAATAATCATTTTTATGAATGAATAATTTTTGTGTTGATGTGATTTAGTAACGTAACCTGATAAGGACATAGAACATTATTTTATGTACATACATTATTTAAAGATCTTTTTAACAAGTCCTCGAAGTAACCAAACATACGAACGCAACATATGTTTGTTATGTGTACAAACAAAACTGGAATCCCAGTCAACGACCGCACACCACTATGGCATATGAATATTAGAACTAAATAAGACAACAAAAACCATCGATCGCTATTTCAAGCGATTACCATCTCTGTACACAAGTCAGATAGTGTCCTTAATTGCGTAACGTTCACTATAGAACAAGCGCTGCCTAAATTGTCGGTGCTCGTAAAACGTTCGCGTGATACGTCAGTCAGGTATATAAAATTGGGATCCAGCGGCTTCGACAGACAAACAACAAATACGACTTGTATAACGAATGAAATGTTTCTAGTCAAACTAGAATATACTTTTGGCTATCTGTACTAAGTATGGGCAACCAGCATACCTACGAAATACATTTTGTAACTCCACTAGTAACATAGCCTCATTAACACTTCTTTGCTTCAGGAAACACGGTTTTTTACGGTTAATTTTAGATAGCACTGGTTACGCTAGACCTTAGCTTAAGGCGGCATAAACCCTTCCCTGTCAAGGACATTAAATCCCACACCAATCCGAACTGGAGCATTGAGCTGGAGTTTGCTGTCAACCTCCGCAATTACGAGGCGAGTTCTATGCAATGCGGTGGGCCTGGTAATAGGTTAAAGCCAAATAACTAGAAACTTGCCGAGAGAACTTTCCGATAGATAAATGGGTAAATTTCGCCCCTGAGCGCAAACTTGTAGAATGGTCTTTTAATTCTGGTACTCCTACCAATTTAATCAAATGTGGAGATTATAATAATTTCAATCGAATTTGACGTTTAGACTATTGACTATAGCGCTGGTATGATAATTTCAAAGCGCAATTGTATAGTAAAATGTCCGCGTCAACATTTCACAAGGTTGTAAGCGACCATCGGCTTACTTTATAAAATATGTACGGTCGTAACTCAAGGTTGATGGACAAGTGGACGTAAAATAGTGGTTAAATAAATAAAAGCATGGTACTTTTCGCTTGCGACACGAACACCAGCATGCTTGCACATTCTGCCCCGAAGTTTGATGTTTGTTAAAATGCCTGTTTGTAGTTCTTAAGTCCAAAATATAAATAATTTTAGTCTAATTTTCAGGTACAAGCGTTAGACCCGTTCAATATTACTTGGAAATGCGTGTGCCTTTTGCACTCTTGCAGATTTCATTATCGGGCGTGGCTCGCATGGTATCAATAAAACGAGCCCTCATCCCGAATATCAAATAAAGTTAGTCGTAGAAGCAATATTATCACTATGACTTTAAAATACAGCACTGTTTTGGCAAAATTTTAATTAAACACCGAAATAATAAAAGAATCGCTGCCCCACTCACAACCATACATATTATTTTACCCTCGTGGTATGTTTCCTGGATTATTTTACACGAATGAAATGGGTTAGGTATACTATCAGGTGGAGCATTCCTTGTTTGTAGGCTATTGAAAAATTATATCAAAGAACCCAAAAACTATTTTTTTCTTTCATACAAATGTTTGTCTCGACCGGGACTTAACACCACTTCGATTCGCGGGCATAGTCTACATAAACGGGCTACAAAAACTACCATATTAATATGCAAATATATCAATGTGCAAACACTACCAATATCTATTGCAACTTGCGTTAACAAATTCTACATTTAATACAGGATTCATCACAAAACTTCAAAGTACATGTCAATTTAAGATCCACAATGAATCAGACCAGTTTGCATCGATGACATCATCGTTCACAAACGCCCAAAAAGTAACATGGTCATTGACATGTTAACATGGCGCAAGGCGTTGGAATATTGGAACAAAATCAATATACGCGCACTTCGTATATTTATTCTGTACAATATTTATAGACTATTTTCGCATGAGCTCGATAGTTTCAAATTAGATCCAAGTTAGTGTTTTTTTTTCTTATCACCGACTAAGTGAACTATGATACACTGTTTGAATATTTGTTGCTTAACATGTGTACAAATGCAACGCACTTAAATAATGAAAACTCACCGTTTTGTTGTTACATCGCAATTTTAGATCAGCCAACGACGGGCTATCATTTTTGAAAGCGGGCAAAAATAACATTTTTTTTGTTACTGTAATTTTTTAATAAACACCTCGTGTATACTTGTTTTTAGTATTTTGGACTAACGTAACACCTAATATACTTTACCAGGAAACATCTCCATATGTGTTGTCTTCAATTGATCTTTAATTCGCTTCTTACAATACAGTAAATGACGGTGATCTTCATCTATAGTCTTACCTGATACATTTATAGTCTGACCTTGAACGAGCAGCACTACAAATGCATAAGCTGCCCGCAACTTATACACTAATCTTGTGTACCGAATGTACACCCTCGATTGTCGTCACCGGTGTCGGTCACAGTGACGCACTACACGCGATAATCCACAGGATAAACATCTAGGTAACGTATGGAACATTCGCTGCAGAGTTAGTTGAATGTAGATGACGTGACATCGAGTTATAACCGAATTCACAGTGTGTATCATAAATCTGTAAATGTAAATTAAGATGCAAACTGAAAATAAAAATTAAATATTTCCTTTTTTTTTGACAGTCCCTAAATAAGCTCTTAAAAGCATGTTTGAAAACGTGTGTGCATAGCGTTGTAAATTTGTTATGTTCACTTTGACACTAGTTATAAATATTTACTTCACGACCAAAGTAAATATATGAAGTATAATAAAAATACACGGAGTCAGAAATTCAGTTAGTACCTAGAATGTAAAAACAATCCGATAATGCATTGAAGAGATAATGTATGAGGTTTCCACGTGATCTTTATTTGTACACGCGAACATTTACTTAGAGACCGAGTTCCAATGTGTAAATAATAATATAAGTCGGTATAGTAATTATTTAGCAGTAACAAAATGCAGTTTTATCTGCCAGTGTATAACGTGCTAGTGTATTAAGCTCATAAAGTCATAGATATATTTTCTAGAGAAATATAAATATATAAATAATAAATCACATAGACTGATTACATTTTATATTCAAGTAATCACCAGCCCCCGCTTTGTTTCTTAAAACCTACGCGTGACTTTGACACACAAAACACAATCGGTATTCACTTTTATCAGCCATATTATGCTATATTATGCCCTAGTTTTGTTTTTGCCTATTTATACATAGATAGTTTTTATTTCAAATTAAAATAAATCTATAGCTAAAGAAAAAGTTTGAACACAGGAGAAAAAGGGGTTCAAAGTTTTCTTTTTGGGTATTAATATAATATATAAGAGGTATGACATTGTTACGTTTAAGCATTTTCTTCATTTTCACTGTGTCATTTATTTTCACCAAGCAATGTACATGAGGTTGTCTTGTTGGAACTTCGATTATTACTAAAGTTGGATGTCATTACATCCATAAACGTAGTCATTTGTAACTTCATAAATATGAACTCAACTCCCAAGAATGAAGAAAACGGCAATCGTCGGCGTCCACCACGTGATCAGTGGCTACTACAGCTCATGGTCTTCTACAATGTCAATCGTCATGACAGATCGAATGGCACACGGCAACAACACGCCTTTATACAAAACAGAAATGACGGAAACAATAGATACGGCGGTGGGACGGGCTCACGGACGATCCGTCATAGTCATCCCTGTGACTTTGGACGCAGGGAAACGGGACGCACCAGTCGCTGTGCCTTGCGGGGATAAACAGAACAATACAGTATACTTCAATTTGCACACTAACAATAATATACCGAACAGTGTACGTTATTGTGAATATGATAATCATAGGGTAGAGGACAGACACCCCAACGTAAAAAAATTCGTAGGTGGAGTTGCAAACGTTCATATATTTAAAAAACAAAAATCTTAATCCATTATAATATAATAGGTATTATAGAAGTTATATTATTATATAATCCATGTAAATCCATATAAACACTATATAAATAACCTTTTTTGTAGGATTTCAATTTGTGGATAACGCGCACAGAGTGGCCTCGTTTTTGCTTCCTTAACTTATATGCATTTGCAGGTTTGCATATCGTAGTGTCGATTGCCAAGGCAGTTGAAGTAGGTAAAAAGTACTCGTAAGTCGACTTCTGTTTTTTTTATTGGAATTTTGTAAGTTTTGAAAATCCTCCTCCAACCATCAAATAAAGTTTTTTGTTTGTTTTTTTAAATACGGCAGTAAAGCTCACTCAAATTCAAACTGAAAATCATTTTATCATATAGGTATTCTGTAAATACACTTATGCACGTCATTTTTTGCTTCTACTACCGTTTCTAAAAGTGCTTTAACATTCGAGGAGAAGAAACGGTGAAAGAAACTCCTCAGCACATCTTTTAAACAACGTAGTAATAACAAAAGTTTAAGGCTGTACGGAACTGGTTTCTACACTATTATTTTCAGGCCTCCTCGTCATTATTATATTCGTCTATACTATAATATCCTTCAGCTATTATAAGCTGTATTTTAATGCGACGCTTAAAAGGTCCAATGGGTAACTCACGTACCAACTTTGGAATGTTATTGTAAAAACGAAACACTAAACAACTCAGGTACAAAATACATGTACCGACCGACGTACGCGACGTCATCACTGATAGCGTGTACGTGATGTCAAACACGATTGGCTGTTTTTACAATACATATTAAATAATGTCACAGCGTTTGATTGAGGCTATCGTATTTGATAACATTATTAATATTCATTACATGCGTAATATTACGGTGGTTTTACAATTGTAAATAATTAGATTGTCATCGTCACCATCTGTGCCGATTTATCTGTTCTTGCGATTTCAAATAGATAAACTTAACATTAGAGATAAGAGATCTGATCGAGCTAACTTTCATAGCAAACAACTGAATATGATCTATGAAACCGGAATTTTTCAACACCGAAGAACCTAACCAAATACCGAACTTACAATGCGTTGTTTTTGTGAAACTTTACAATTGACGCATATTTGGTTTTCGAAAATTTTTCATCAAACAAATTTTTGAACTCTTCTGTAACATATTATTGACAACGCAGCGCTTTCTTGCCTGCCACATAAGGAGCCCGGACTTGATTCCCGGCCGGGGCAAACGTTACGGACAGACATGTGACAGATAAATAACTGTTCTGCCGTCGTTGGTGTTTGTGATGTCTCATATGCCCATGAGACCCATAAGCCCAAAGCACC
>DWPT01005939.1:0-11827 GCA_018251895.1 Agathymus mariae mariae
AATTGAATTTCAATTGACTCTCAATAGAATCGTAATAGTTTGAGATTTTATATAAATTAGCAGACTTGAGCCCCAGTATTCATTGATTTGTTTATTGTAAACTCTATGTAAATAATAATGTGTTTAATCATTAACAACTTTTCACAATGTTTAACGCCCCTGTTTTTATGGGATTTATAAAAAAAAAACAAGTGCTTCCATTCGCAATTACATTTTCTTATCAAATCTTATGTCTTATTTAATTATTAAACGTAACAAAATAACACATTTTATTATAATAAACACATTATACTGATTATACAACTGACATATTTTAATATGAGCAAGCAGTGAAAAAATTATAGGGTGTCTTAATTGAATACAAACATATTTCATATTTCAATACGGGCGGCACGGCAAGTGGCCGGTGTCCGACGCGAGCTCCTTGACCTTCCGAAGCCCCTGAACGGCTTCACAAGCACGACGCGGGCAGCGACCGACTCCCGAACACATTGAATATTATTAAAACACCGCCGCTCGTTACTGGAACATACGCGAGGTCTGTGGAGGTCATGATTTGAAAACCATTGCAATGACACTCGGAGTAGATTATTTAATGCGTCTGCGGTAAAAAATAAAAATCGTTTATAAATGTAACAGGTCTGCCACGATCAGCGGTGGACTATAAGTGTTCAATGGTATATTGCTCTTGTAACTGACATGTGTGGACCGACCCCGAGTGGCATCCGCGGTCTGTCTTCGTTGGTTACATATAATACATTGTGGTTGTTAGGGGCAAGTAATAATACAGTTGGCAGCTGCAGCTTGCTGCATGAGACGCAAAGTTACTTGACGTTGCGTAGAAATTGAAGGTAGTCACGATAAAACCGTACAGTGACCAGTGTCCAACACGTCCACGATGTAACACTAGCCGGTCACCGTGGCACCGCGGTGGAGCGCTCACAGACGCAGGAAGTCGTCCTCTCGCGTCTTGTTCTTGAGGTACCTGAAGATTTTCCTGTAAGTTGAAAATGAAAATCAGAATCTAATCACTTAATGTTGTAAGTATTTTGGAGGTACACTTGTGCACGTAATTTGTTATTCCTAATACAGTTTCGAAAAGTTGCTTTAACATCGATGACAAGAAACGGCGGAAGAAACTCCTCAGTTGTTTAAACATGTTATCAAAGGTATGGTGAAGATATAACGGTCTCACCGGTGCTACCCTGAGAGGAGCCTTCATTACACTAAATTTTGTAACAGTGCACTGTTTGGTACCTCGAGTATTTAAGTATGTTTATTACATACAATTTGTAAAAAAAAATCTATTACTTTGTTCAGTTTTTTTCATATAAATTGGAGTTGCGCGGACGAACGTAAGACGAATAGAATGCATGCATGTGTGCGTATTGTTTAAGATAACTAGACTAGCCAATTGGTTAGTTGCAAATAAATAATTGAAAGTGACGCACCGTTTCTCTCAAGAACTCTCTGGATCTAACCAACCCAACCTCAACTAAATCTTAAATCGAAAACATAATTCCTCACATAAAACACTTAAAGCACGGTCGTTCCTCAAACATGACTCCGGTGGGCGCCTCGTGGAAGATCTCCGTTTGATGACACCTAACTGTGGTAACATGATGAAATGTGTTAATTGTGTGATACAGTCGCAAGTCAAACAATGGTCTCCTCACCACACGGCCCTGGGCGCATGCCCCCAGTCGTGAGAAAGCGGCTGCAGCGCGCGCGCGGTCTCCTCGCCGTCGACGGCGCAGTCGGCGAGCACGCAGCGCACGCGCACGTCGCTCGCGCGCGGCCACGCCGCCTCGCACGCGTCCTCCACCACCAGCTCCAACCTCATCGACACCTCCCACACCGAGCGCAGCGGGATGTTCGCCACCTGCCACGTGGACATTCTTACAGTTGTACGGCAAATGGCAGAAACAGAACCGTACTTATGTCCATATACCATCGCTATTTGACTTGGCGTATAAGCGCCGTTCTAATAACAGAACTATATATTAGATCAAATGTAACATTAGATGTGGTCTTTGAACCGCTTCCGAGTTCAATGTACTAAAAATAATACGCATTATCGCTGCACTGTGTGTGCGTGCGTGCGTGCGTGCGTAGTGCCATCTGATGAAGGACATACGACAGTGACGCCATCTGCATTGTGTAAGTTAAATTCTTGATTAAATTTTAAACTATGAATTCGACAACTGAGATAATATTTTTAGTGACTGAACTTACAGAAACATGATGTAATTTGACTTTAATAACATTTACATTTAATAGACTTTGAGAAATGTGATAACTTCAGTTACATGATGTATGAAGTTCGACATCCAGCTTTACTTTTGATGGAGAACTCATTCGGTACTCTTAACAAATAAAAGTTCAATATACATCACAAAACTAGTTATACATAACCTTATATGTAAGCTAATAATTTATATTCATATTATAATTTTATTTTAATATAATATAAATAATTGGTTTACAAAACCATGGGAACACAAGCTTGCAGCGTATGAGCTACTCTGCAGGGTAGGGCCGAAAATCAGCGCAGTAGTGTCACACTAATCGCCGAGTTCAATCTTCTTCGACTGTGTTGCAGTGTCAACATTTTTGTTTGTAACCGTGGTTGTTGTGAAAGTTAAATAAACACTGCTTTCTTTCTTCCTCTTTCATTAAACTACATTTTTTGTTCTATTCTGTCTCGACTCGCTCAAATTCAGATGGGTGCCCCTGATCCTAAAACTTGCATCGACCAGAACTATTCCTGTAGACTCTGCGAGCAAGGCGCCTCACCTTCAGCGTGAGCACGCCGTCCCCGGCGAGCGTGTAGGCGAGTCGCGTGCGCGCGTCGCGCATCGCGCGCGCCCACCGCAGCGCCACCCGCGCGACGCCGCCGCAGCGCCGCAGTAAGAGCGGCACCTCGCCCGCGCACGCGCATCCCCTCCCGCACTCGTAACGCATCGCTTCCGCCGCAAACCGCACGCACAACTCGGCGAGCGGGTCCGTTTCCTCTACAAACGATAAATATAAACATTCACACAAACTTACACCCCCGCACTGAGATGACAAATATGACATCACAAACACTTATAACCCAAGAACAAACATTCATCTGGTATATAAATGTCTGCATCGGCTGCGAATCGACCCTGGACCTCTCGCTCGACAAGCGGGCACGTTACCAACTGCGCGACGAGACCGCCCATACAACAACGAGGTACAATGATGCAATGTCGTCAAGCGCGCGGTTCCTTCGAGTGTCGCCCGAGTGCCGCGAACAACACTTCCCACGGTTTGACAGTTGGTATCAAAATTATAAATTAATGAAATTTTTATAAACTTTTTATCACAAACCGCAAGGTTGATTTATTAGACTGGGCCTATGGCTTACACAAACGAAACAAGACAGAATAGTTTTATTTTTTATATTTTAGAAGTCTACATTTTGTTAATTTTACATTTTTACAATAGTTTTACAAAATTATTATTATTTACGATATATTATACGTTTTCAAATGTAATCCTTTAAAATTTCTTGTAACAATAATCGAGAAGTACCGGCAGCCTCGTTTCACTGCGTGTGCTGCGCTGACGTCACTCACCGACGGGCACAGTGTCCACGCAAATCTCGGTGACGGGCGTATCGGCGCGAACGCGCGTGCGCAACGCGTTGTGATGTCGGTGCGCGAGCCGCACGCGCAGACGCAGCCGTGCGCGCAGCAGACGGAACACCCACGTGTCCCCGCCTGAAGTCTCCCACTCACATTCTTTGCTTCTGAATGTAACAAACGACTAAATACACTTTTCGTCAAACTAACTGCATCACCGCTCTGGTCTCATGTACACGAGCCATAGAGAGTTATGGACGCTATAAGATTTTATAAAAACGAAAATTTGCGATAGTTATTATTAATATACTGGCAAACTGCCCTCGCTTCGCTTCAGAAAAACTACTCTTAGTTTTAGGACTGAGTTGTGTGTGTTGACGTTCTGTGAATAAGAAATACTTATAGTCATTGATAACTTTTGTATTTATGGACAGATTGAAATGGAAAGAACTGTAAATTTTAAATGACGCTTATTGCAATACATAAGTGAAAACCGTAACGAAATCGGATACGCCGTATCTGAGATTAGCGCGAACAAACGCATAACAAAAAACAAAAATTCTAACAACTGTTGTTTTGGGTTAATATTTCGTCAATTTTTTTCATATATCCTTCATGTACAGAAAGCGATCAGATTAGGTAGATTGAAAAACGAATTTCTTGTCCGGAAAAAAATTTATTCACAAATGCATCTTTCAATTTTATTTTTTTTAAAGCTGACCTGCGGTGGCGATTTTTGATAGGGAACTGTAATATTGTAGCACGTATCTGTTGAAGTGGTCAAATTTAATCGGATGAAGAGTGACCGTCCGTCGTAATCCCTTCATTAAACCACTCTGGTCAAGTCTAGCAGTTATGGAAACATGTTTACCGATGAATTGTATTCAAATATAAAATAAAAGCACTTACCCCATAAACGGCAGCATGTCTATTTTAGCAACGACATTGATGCCCGAGTCGAAATCGACCAAGATGTTGCTCGAGCTCAGTTCTTTTAGATCAGGCCGCCAATCAACTTTCGACGGCTGGCTCCCAACGTACGACACGGTCCCTTTCACACAAGCCTCTTGCATCTCGTTCTGATGCTTACTGCTAGTGCAGGAGCTCACTGCATCTGGACTGCGACCACGAATCTTATGGACGTCTAATTCATTTTGACTCGAAGACATCCTATCGTGTATGGCCGCTATGATCTGATCTTCGATCATATCTTGTTCCATTTTGGTGATCTTATATTCTGTTATCAGCTGCTGTACTGTCAAATCTGTGCCTGGCTTTTTGTATTTTGAACTGTGTTTAGATTTTTTGGACGACCGCTTCTTATGCGGTTCGCTATTTTCAGAATTACTATCAATTTTGTCAGGTTTTTCCGTTGCATCGCATTGATTGTCCATCCCGTTATCGTGTTCTTTGGGGCTGGCGGATACTTTTTGCATTTTATTTACAGGTTTCGGAGTGACGTCAGGGCTGGATAGCGTCGAGGTATATATTAGATCACGTCGCGAGGGACTGTAACTTCGTTTTCTAGTCTTAGGGGACTCCATTGGTTCATCATCATTTGAAACCAAGTCGGAATCGATATTTTCTAACATGGAGACGTCTTCGTTATCGATTTTGTAAATAACTTTGACAGGCGAGTTTTGATCATTCAACCGCGTTTCCACTTTAACTTCTAACACGTTTTGCGTAAGTGCGTCGTCCACCAATGTCAAAGAAGAACTTGCTTCTAATAATTCTTTATTTCCTTTCATGGCTATAACCGTGTTAATTTCAGTGTTCTTGACTTCCATTGTAAATCCTTCTGTTGATCTGTCCATAGATAACGGTTTACTAGGATCTGAGAATAAAGTATGAGAATCGCTCTTTTTCTCGGGGCAAGCATCACCTGATTGTAAGCCTACAAGATTTTCTACATTATACTGGATTATAACTTTTTCTACCTCATACTGATTGCCATGTTTCGTCTCACCGACATTATTCGAAATATTTGAATTATCTTCAGCACATAGTACTTCGGACGACTTTATTGGATTGTATTTGTGGATATCTACGGAATTGGGAGGCGCCAACAAAACGTTGTTTAGAGGATTTTGGTGATCAAAAATAAGTACCGGCTCCTGAGAGTGTTTCTTTAATGAAGGTTTTCCTTCATAATGTTTCACCGCGTACAATTTATTGCCTTCATCTATTTCTGACACGTCTGTTACAGCGCTAACATGTCCCTTTAGTGCGCTAGATACAGCTTTGTCTCCCTTGTCAGCTATATCCGACACCAAAGATTCAGCTTTATTGAATTCGTAACCAGAGTTAACATTTGAATGAAGTTCGACATCTAAATCAATCTGGCTCGAGGTCACTAGATTTGCTTGGATTTGAGTACTGCAAGTTGATGTCTCTTTTTTTGTTTTTGGTATGGAAATAACTTCGAACGGCATTTGATCCGGACTTGGTTTAACCAAGTCATTCATAAGAGCTTTAATATTGTCAGATACATCTTTCAAATACGTCGGAATAACGTTTGCCTTACTATCTTTCATGTAAGACGTTTCACCGAACGCTGTTTTCTTAAGAGCTGATACTTTCACATCAGATTTCAAGCTCATATCACTAAAGGATTCATCTTCAAAATGTAAAGTCTTAACAACTTCATTGCTCATTCGTACACATTTTTTGGGGGAGTTTATGCTCTCCGTTATTTCAGTAGTTGATTCTGCAACAGTATCGTCGATTTCACTGTCTTCTATGTCAAAGCGCGATTGTTGGAGAGTAGCTTGTGCTATCGATAGATTATTAAGTAACTCTTCTCTAGTGAGAACAATCGACTGTCTATTTGAGGCAAAACTTAAGCGTTTAGGTTCCGGTATTTTGGTTTTATGTTCTAAAGCTACGCTTCTTCTAAGTTTTATTTGTGGAACAATTTTGTCATTACCTTGTATAGGAACAACAGATTCTCTATCAGTAAAATCTGATATAATCTCTAAGAGTTCTTTAGTATTATCAGCTTCCTTAAAAGATTTACGAGTTTTCGTATCTTTTAAGTCTGATATATTCTTGATGTCTTCGTTGTAACTTGCATGTAAATCAGAACTTAAAATTTTTTCGTAATATCTATTCTGTGGCGGACTTTTCTTTTTTTCTTGAATTATACTACGTTTGAATTTGAAAAAATTATCTTCCAAATTATTTTTTTCTTCTATATCACACTCAATAGCAGGAACCAATCTATTTTTTATGTCATCAATTTTTTCTACATTTAGCATTTTTACAGTACATATATCTTCAGTACAGTTGATTTCATCCGTTTGAATTTTTTCATCACTATTACCGGTTATAACGAAAATAGCATCGTTCGAATTATTTTGAGTACTTTTTTTTGGTTTCACCGCAAACATTTCAGTGTCAACTTTAGCAACGACACCTTTATCTGAAATACCGCCAAATACAGAAGTGCTAGACATATCTAGAAGTTCATGGATTATTGATTTATTTCCTTCAATAGCTTGGGATATTTTGCAATTAACTATTTTTTTCTCAATACTATCTGCTACAATATCTTCTACTTCTTGGTTCTCTAGATTTAATTGCGTATTAAAATCTTTGTCTTTTATAAATCCACTATTGTTATCAATTGTAGTTAAGCTATTTACAGATTTTGCCGTAGTACTATCCATTTTGTCAATTCCGACAGACAAATTTGATTCTTTATCTTTTAAATCATTATCGTCATTAGTTTTATTAAACTGCATTTCTGATGTACCGTGAGTCTTAGCTTGATACACTAAAAGGTTGACATCTGGTTTTTCATGAATAGTGTCATGAAGCGTCATCTTTTCATCAAATTCAATTAAATTGGTAAACTTTTCTATATCTGTTTTTAAAATGTCATTTTCGATTTCAAATATTTTATTTGGTATCGGTTTGGATATAGACAAGTTACCGATTTCAATCACTCCGTTGTCCTTTATATCTACCACTTGTTTAGTATTAGCTGAAATACGGTGTTCAATTTCATAATCAGATTTATTGATAGTTTCACTTTTATCATTATCAACGATCATATCATCTACTTCTACGCTGTATTTGTTCGAAACCAGTTTGACCATAGATATATCTTGATTCAGATTTAGCAAACTCTGGAATGATGTTTTATTGTTTTCTTCTTTTGCCAAAATATTACTAGGAACTATTTGTGTTACAGAAATATTACAAGATTCATTATCAACTGTAATTGATTTTTGTTGATCTGGTAAATAGTTTTTAGACACATTTGGATTATATGTATTGGTTGGTAAACCTTTCGTCACTGAAATATCTGTATGTTCATCGTACATAATTGTTACATTCCTATTAGGAATACATTTAGATGTAAGAATTGATACATCCACAGAATTTGCTTTTACAATGTCATTTTTATCTTCTTTAAAATCATCAGATGGAAATTTCTCATTTGGTTTGTGTGGCCTAACATCATAATCTGATTTATTGCATATCTCATGCTGTATAATATTAACTGGCAACACTCGAGTTAAAGAAACGTCACAAGAGTCATTTTCAAACACGGAAGTTTTTTTACTTACAGATTCATCAACCTCTGATTTTTGTGTAATAATAAGATTTGTAGGTATCGCTTGTGTTATCGAAATATTAGCATCATCATTTTCGTAAACGATCGTTTGCCTTTTATTTTTATTCGATTTATTCGATAACGGCTCATTTTCGAATAAAATTATATTTGTAGGTAAAGCTTGGGTCATTGATACATTGCAAATACTCTTCTCAAATACAGTTGTTTTATTAATCTGCGATTTTCCTAATTGTATATTATGAGGTAAAACCTGTGTAAAAGATATATCCTCCATATTATTATGAAATAATATTGTTCTATTACTAGACTTTTCATTGCTATAAGGTAATATTAAATTTGTAGGAACTATTTCAGTAAAAGATACGTTTTTGCTATCATACACTGTAGTTTGCTTATTATGTATAAAATCTGATTTATTATCCAACATGACATTCGCTGATATTGCCCGAGTTACAGATACATTTCCATTGCTATTATCGTAGATAATAGTTTTGCTCTTTTCACATGTAACATTATGGTCTAGAAGGACGTTACTAGGAACAGCCTGCGTTAAAGATATGTTTCCTGTCGTATTTCTACACATAATTGTTTTCTGTTTACTTGATAATTCTGTCACATCCGAAGGTTGGACAATATTATGCACTACTTGTGTTAAGGATAAGTCTCCTCCATCAAATATCATGGTTTTATTTAATTCTTGTTCATTAACGCTCACTACATCTTGTTGATGTAATATACGATCGTCGCCAAAGTTTGGGAGATCGTCATATATATTTAACACAATAGTTTTTCTCTGTGGAGTGTTCGCCAAGTGTACATCAGGTAGTAATGTTTGCCGATAACTTCCTTTGTCTCTTATTAATTCTTTTTCTCCAACTGGTATTTCAAAATTTTCTGATTGAACTGTCAGTCTTTTGCCATCGAAAATTAAAACTTGATCTGAAACTTCATTGACAGCAAAATTATCAGATTCCCTTGGTGCAACATACGGATTAAAGACAGCAATATTCTCTTTATCTATAGTCCAATCTTTATCCTCAACAGTTTGTTTCGATTTATTAGAAGATATACTGCTTGAAACTTGTTGTACTTTTGGACTGTGAACTTTGTCAGTTATAGACATATCTGACTCATCATTTGCAATCGCAATATGAGTCATGTTTAGGTCTACTTCTATATATTCGGACATATTTTGTTTTCTGAATGGTCCTGGACAAACAATGTTGTGTGTTCTTTCCAAATCCCTTTGTATTTCGTCTAAATCATCACATTTATCATTATCAATTCCCATTGGATTCAGGATGGAGAAGTTAACGTTAATTTGGTTGGACATTTCGCCCATAACCGGTATGGTAAGGTCATCACTAAATACTTTACTTTGGTGGTCGGTAAGAGAACTGAGCTCAAAATGTTGTTGTGGAGCAGTTATTTTCTTATCATCTACAGTACATTCAAGTGCGGCAAGTTGCTGTGTTAGATTTACGTTGTTTATTGAAATGTTGAATTCAGCCGCCCTAGAGTTGCCGGGGACCAAAGCGCTTCCAAAATCTACAGCTTCGACTTCTTCAAACTGTTGATCGAATATCCTCTTGCCGATATGACTAATGGAAGGGCGTGCCGCATTTGCACCAGACTCATTGCCAGATGACTCTAAAGACTTGTTTTGTTCTTCGTAAAAATTCTTCCATGTTGTTGTTGCCTCATTTGTTACAAATTCTCTGGAATGATAATAAAAACACACATATTTATTTAGCAATATATTATTATTACCGATCAATATGACTTCTTAACTTATGCCTTAGTTCTTAACTAGTAATGTTTTGCACACTGAGATCTGTTTTACAAGGAATATGAAATCACCAGTAATTGACTATGCTTAGAGTATACATTGACATATAGGTAATTTGTTAATGTAGCATTTTTTTACATTAATAGCCAACAGACGAGCCACCTGATGCTAAGTATTCACCGTCACAGATGGACATCAGTAAGACTAGCGCTATCACTGATGTGTTGTCAACCAAGAATTGAATAGAAAGTGAGAAAAAAAAACTGGCTCTTAAGCCCCAGCTGGAATACGAGTCTTTTGGTGGCTGTCTCAAGCAGGAGGGTGATAGCTAATCAGGAAGGCTTCACAGAAAGATAATAATACCAATAATAATATTAATGACTTATTAATAGAACTGCTAATATAACCTTACACAAAGCCCTACCACCAAGCAGACTGGCTTCTGTCTCCCCTTACGACATCCATTTCTGCCAGCCTAGGACTGGGTGGCCTATTCTAGGCCGCCTCCTATATATGGCCAAATTCAAAGCATAATCTATAAAATTTTAAATGTAGCTAAATGGATCCCATTGCAAGAAGATCTAGTTTCAACAATACAGCCTTTAAAATTGACAAGTACTACTAACGCAACTCCCATCCGCCGCGAGAAGCTGACACGACGACTCTTGCCAGCATCAGTGGGTGTCGTTACGTTGAACTCCAGCTCAGAAAAAGGAGTACGCGGTGCACGCTGACTCTTCAATATAGACGAGCGGCGCTTTCTCCTGCAACAACAATGAAATGTGAAGCACAACACTTTATATAAAACTCCTTCAGTAATTTATCATAGCTGTTTAGCCAGAGCAATAGTGAATCGTAGTAAAGAGGGTACAAGGTTAGTAACACCGGACTGTGTGCCAGTAATAAAGAGATGCCATGTAGAGATCAGTAAACAAGCTGAATCCTTCCATGAAAACTCTTTTACTGTCACTCATGTTTGCCTTTCGAACCAATGTTCTAAAATTATTTGTCAAGTGCATTTGATAAAATCATTCTAACCAATCAAACAATTAAACCTATAGATTGATTTTTGTGTTTCTTTCATCAGTCCTTCCCTTCACATCATTATTACTAAACATTTATTATTATAATTTCACCTATACAATTGTATTTTTTGTGAAAACATAAGATTGTTCTGTAAAGCAACTCCTTGCAAGCAATTACATTATAAATATCAAATCACCTTCCTCTCTTGTTGTTCAATCTGTACTACAATATATATATAATAACAATACTGTCAAATGCCCGTGACAAACCTTAAAGCATTAACCTATCCCACACAATATACCATTTCCTTTATCCTGTCCTGAGCAGCTTACATATATACAGATTACATCAATCAATGTCATAATTGCATTGTTCAGTATTCCTAATATATTAGGACCTATTTGGTAAGATACTTGAAGTCACAAATTGTTTCAAGCAATAAGTTTATTTTTTAAAGGCTGTACTAAATCCTGGTGACACAAGTGTGAAAAGCACTAACTTTTATAAGAACTTCTCAAGTATGCGGCATGATTACTGAAAGCAATACAAATGAAACACCATCTTCTTAAATACCATTCAAATCATATAGATCAGATTTTAAATTATGTTTTGCTGATAACACATAGCACAAACTATGAAGTTTATATTGTGTGCAGAGCTCATATTTCAACAACCACAATAAAAAGGATAGATTGGAATACAGCAACCACTAGAAAGACAAAAGTAAGCGATCCATATTGTAGGGATGTTATGGATATGATATTTCGGATCCGGATATGGATACGGATATATGAATAATATTTTACCGGTTTCGGT
>DWPT01005940.1:0-11826 GCA_018251895.1 Agathymus mariae mariae
AAAAAATTTAAATTTCAAGGGGGCCTAAAAATTCTAGACAACGTGTTCTGACCAAATTTTTTTAAAACAAAATTTTTCATCTCATTATTATGAACTACTGACTGTTAGTTTTTTCATGCTGTCCGTATTAAATTGTATAGAAAATATAATAAGGTGTGTACTGCAAAAGACAGAAAAAACGTTTCATTTTCAAAATATTATTTTTGATCATTACAAGTGTAATCTGCGCCATCTACTTTATAATTTTCATTTATTACCAATATTGATAAGTTTTCAGGTCTTTATCTCAAAGATTTATGGATATTCATTAATAATAGTAAATGTTAAGAATTTATATTTCTGAAAGTATTGATTTATTTGAATGGAAATATAGTAATTATGTATTATATTTGTTGGCTGATAAGTATTTAAGAAATGGAATTCTTATCGAGTGAGCAGTGCAGATTTTGTATGGATTACCTCAATAACACTACATTATTAATTTCTTTTGCCTTCACATTACTATTTACAGTCGTTAGAAGGCCAATTTCTAATAATTTGTATCTCATAGTTGAATATGTATGGTGCGATATTATAGTACTCCACCATCCATTTTCCAGTCCACTAGTCGTTTAGTAAAACGACCAGGCGATATCTTATTGTAAGTTTCCGTTCTCAGTTCATACAAGTTTTGGTGTCACACTATTGATACAATTGTTAAATTTGTTATCAGACAATAGAAATAATAAAACTTTTGTGTCATACCTTTTGGAAATAATGAGAGCAAATTATGTTCTTATTTGCATTCCATTCTCTGAATAAATAGCACACCCGCCATATTTACAATCTCAGAATGAGAAACAATAAGCTGAATATTTGTATAGACCTATTCTTTGACCTTCTTTATTTGCGATTTAGTTAGAGATAAAGATAAAGCTATCCAAATTCCTAAATAAGAATTTAGGGTCAATATTTTATTGGCTAACTATAAATAAAAAAATATATCAATTATTCAAAAAATACTGAAAATGATAGAGTTTTTACCTTATCGGCAAAATGAAAGATAATAATTGGGTAAGAACAATAATTTTGAAAATGATTTTATACATATATAAAAAAAATTTGCGACATATAACATTCTAAGATGCTAAATAATAAGTTGAAAATTACAAGAGAACTGCAAATTATTGATGTTTACCATTATATCTGCTTTATACGATTTATTTATCTTTGGAATCTGAGTTCACAACTACACAACATATACGACAGTGATATAAGAAGTGGAATGGACCATAAAAATACATGTGGGTGACAAAATTACTATTATAATTCGTAACTGCAGTGAAAGTGGTTTCAACGTCGGTTTATTGCATGCAGAACCTGGATTTATATCCTATACGTACTTTCAATTTTTTTATCATGTTCGTAATATAATTAGTTATCATTAGCTTTGTGTGACGTGAAATAAAGTGAAGAAACTTGCATAACAACATAATATTTTGAAGAACATAATATTTTGAAGGTGTGTAGTCTGTCGGTTAGCTACGAGTATCTTGTGATGGACTATGACTATCACCTCTGATTAAATAATGAGATTCGAACCCAGTATTGAAACAGTTGTGATTTGTAATGATAATTAGTTAATATTTTATCATTATTCCAATATCCATACTATTCGCATCCATACTTACATATATACATTCATATATTCGCATAAAAATCTCGCTCTAATACATGTTTTTTGGTTTTACCTAGATTAAATATTGTATGAATAATAAGAGGTATGGTGATAACGCAAAGCGTTTTAAAAGTTACACAATGTGTACACTTTTCATTTATCTTCAACTCAGCAGGTTATTCGGGCATGAAGTCAAGTGAGTAGCAGGCGCGTGACTACATTTAGCTGGAAGAGATTCGCTCAGAAAAAGGTTTCGTATATCCTCGAGGAAAAGTATATGGATTTTTGTTTTTTGATGGTATATTGAAGAAAATAATCTAGTATGTAGCTTGTAGTAGAGAAACCATAAGTATTACCAGTCTTTTATCTTATTAAAATAGTAGTTCAGATATTTTATAGTCGTCAGTAGTCGACAAACTGGCAGGTCGTCTGATAATAAACTACAATCTTTGCCTAGCTGATAATATAAGGGTATTCTGATTTTTAACTGGCTTTCCAACCTAGCTAACTATGAAAGCAACAAAAATTGACGATTGAATTTTGTCGGAAGATGGTACCTAGCCAGATATTAGATACCTTACCGTAAAACCTTTGTTACCATAAGCGCCATCGGCACAACACTGGTTGTTGCAAACGTTGTATCGTTCCTTTACAGGATATAACAGACTGCAGTACTTGGACTCATTGATTGATGGAGAGTCCTTCATATTTTGGTTTATTATTTGAATTCAATTACTAATTACATTGAATTTAAAAATGCTAATATATCGTAATCAATATTTTGTCTATATGAAATTCTGACAAAAAAATTATGATAAGTAAATAAAATAACTTGAATCTTGAGACTACTATTATCATGATCTTCAATTATGTCATTGGCAAGGTGTCAAAGTAAATGATTAAAGAGAAGACAGATTGTTCCAGAGGCCTCAAATTTTTAGCTGTCTTTTGTTTGAGTCAGCAGTTCGTAATTACCTGTTTGCCAGTTTGTTACTGACAGATTCAATTACATTAAAGGACTTCGAGCCATTCCATTAGACTCATATTTTGTTTCATCCACTTTTTCTTTTTGTTCGTTTCATCCGGTACTTTAATTGAAATGGAGGTGAAGCATTAATCGTTTTAATGACTTCGTTACTCATTGACTACGTCAGAATTTATTGCCGAGTCTACTTTGTGAACTGTAAATTTACGTTTCATCTGGGAATAGTATGATTATTTTTATTGATATAAAACTACAGAACTAGCACGCACCGGATGACTTAAAGCGCTTATAGTCCGACTGGCTTATGTCATTATAAGTTACACAACTTCGGGTGCTGCTGGTGGTCAAATGAATGAGTTTTAATAGTAAAATTTCTCGAGCGTTTCCACGCTTCAGAGAACACATTAAGTTATCGGTTTCTGATTTATCGTAGTTAGCAATCATTAAGCCACGACAGACTGCTTTTGACTGGCAAGAGAACTTATGATACCCTGGTTGATTGCTAATTCTTTTAACAAAGCGCACTAAAGCAGTGTTGTAGATGGCGTGTAGTGATATATGCTCTGTGGTTATTTAAATACAACAAAATACTGTAGGGGGGCTAATTGTTTAAGCCAAATGGGTGTGTAGTCTGCCTACTCCTTTGCCACTGCAACGTTATGAACGTCGTTCGTAGCTCAAGCATATAAGGTTTTCACAAGGTTCATATTTATACCCAGTAAGAACGAAATATTCTGAAGCAGATTATAAAAATTATTCCTAAATAAAAAATTTAAATGACATGTTTAATAAATAATTATCATTATTACAATGAATATTTGTACCAAATTTCAAGCGTAATTAGTAATCCTTTTAAAGCCGCAGAATTCATGTTCGAATATCATGAAATAATGTACTTAATGCGAACCAGGAACAAAAACATACTTTAAATAAAACAGCTTCAATGTAAAGATGGTGAATTTCTTGGTTTCTTGTGGTGGTCTTTTTTCTTTTAATTTAAATGAGACCCAACAGGAAGTATACCTTTTCGAACAAAAAAGGAATTTTCTAAACGGTTAATAAATGACAGAGTTCTGAGGTAACAAATATAAAAATGAATCGAGAATCACCGCCTTTTATGAAGTTGGTTAGAATACTAAATTAAATCACTTAACTGATAATATTATTCAGCACAGTGCACAATACGCTACCGAAATAATTTTCTAAATGCAAAATATTTTTTTACAATTATGAACTTTATCAGAGAACAAATATCACGCTTTAAGCGGCGCGTTTATATCTGGAAAAATTACGACTATCCGCAACTACTAACATAATGTCAGGTATCATGTACACCGTACACGACATTCATATCAACCCGATGAACATCGCAGCTAAAGCGGACGTCAATAGTAGTCGTCCATCGATCGCATTAACATCCCTACTGGGGTAGCTCAATCATTTTCGGCACCCAGTTACGTTGATCGAGTTCTTTTCATAAGAGGCAAAAACTGATCAGTTTAATCAAGACGGGTGGAGGGCGTCAATCACCACGGGTGGAAGGTACCTCGTTACCGAAACGACCAGTAATTTTCTTTTGCTGACCGAACGTGATTTCAAAGCTATCCTTTGTTACTGTCTTCATATTGATTAGCAACTCCACGGTCGCTTCGTTTTATTTGGTTGAGTGCTTTCAATTTACCTACTTTGTGACCGCCTTTTGTTCGTATTTTCCTAATGTCTAGTTCAAATCTATTTCATTAAGTGTGTTCAATGTGTTGTTTTCATACCAATTTGCATTAAATAAACTTCAGTCTGTCAAAAATTTCACACTAAAATCAAAGAGATTAATATAACTTTGGTTAGTAATGAAAGTAAATAACAGACATAAAAAAACGAATGATTCTGGGATCGAACAAAAAAATTGTTATAATTTATCCAATACTAAGTAATAGCTAACAGTACCTTAATATGTCTGAGCAGATAATATGAGATCTTGTTTATATATAACGAGTCAGTACTAAGGTATTTTTTTTCTCAGGGACCAGATCTGTTTATGTTAGAAAATATAAATCATTAAGGAAGTTTTATTAAAGGGCAAATAATTATGTTAAGGCTAAAATGAGGTTAATATGAAATTTGTAAAACACCTAACAAAACTGTGTAACAATTGAATAAAATACGTTACATATTTAAAATAATTGAGACAAAACCTATTGTACCCTTCACTACGATGATTCGATAAGACAGGGTCTCATAATATAATTCTCTATGGATGGGCTGCGCTTATTGTTTGATAGAATATCCGAAAGTTCCGAGAATGGGCTATTGTCAGTTTAATGGAGTCTGGCGGGAATGGATGCTCCTATTTAGATATTTGCCTTGATACTACATTACTTCCCAGTTTCAATAAAACTATTTATGCCTCTTCGGTTACATTAAAATAATAGACGTACTTTAATTTGAATTTTAAATATATCTAAAAATTAAATTAGCGGTGAAACGGTCTCCTTCCCATTGCCCACAGTGCTCTTATGCGATTTTAATCCTCATTCTGAAATGTAAGGTAAAATAAAAGTAAAAAAACAGTTTGCTCATAATAATAATACTGAATTTGTGTTATGGACACCTGGTATGGAATGAACAGCTTTGGCTCCAATGCAGATATTTCCACCCCGATATGCACTCTGATCTAATATGACCTTTTTGTGAGTTTTTCCTTTTCTGCGCCACTAGATTTTTATTGCGAATTTCATATATTTTTTCATTGATACTAGATACCTTTGATTGATAATCTTTATTTTTGATCTGTATTTGCATACAATATGTTCATAAAAACTTTACCAAATCAATTTATAGGCGTTTTGTATCACCGAGTTTGTACTGTATTGTACTGTACATGCTTACACAAAACATAAAAGTTTATGTGTGTAAGGGGGATATCACTAACGAGTGATAATTTGCAAGTTAGGCATTAATTACAGTCATGTTTTGATTTGTATTTAGGAATAAAGTTATCACTTAACACCAGGTATTACAGCGCAGCTTAGATCAGTATCACCATTCAGTTCACGCGGATTGCCCAGGGGATCAGGGTAAGGGATTTCAATGGATCAGGCTAGGGGATTTCGGCGGTCGGATCTTGTATTCCCTTCGTTATTGTGTGGAAAAATAAATAAAACTACTTGTTTCAATACTCTCATAAGTAATTCTAGCTGGTTCAAAAGATAAGTCATCATGACTAATTTCCGTGTTAACACTAATTTCTATGCTAACTTGCCGTGTACAGATAATCAATTTCTTATTAAATTTCCTATATTGTCATGACAAAAATATATTGTATGAATATGTTTTGAATGAAAAGAACTAAGATAAAAATTGTGGTCAAAGTACGACTATCCTATCGTTCGTGTGCGTTGTAAATTTATCGTTAGTTAATTTCCTTTTTATATCAATCTGATATCTACTACTCATATCCCCCACGAGGCTTACTACTTGAACACTCAAGATCAGAGATTAACAACGGCCACGGTCTTAGTCGAAAGCTATTTCTTATCATGTCCTGGAATATCGGACTGTTCGGTCGACTTCTAGGATTGCAATGCGACAACGAGCGAGCATGATTATCCAGTAGCAACCTAAGTCCTGGACTATAATGATAGCAATAATTTGACCGTAATCGGCCGCATGCCGCTTTGTAGTCGCCTTGGGATCCGAGTCCGATTTTAAGCTCGGTCTATTTTGCGCATCAGTGGACAACTATCTAAATCAACGAGGATAATTGCCGCTGTAGCGTCGTTAGCCTTATCGAGAGAGTGAGCAATAAAGTTTCAGTCCTCGGAACGTTTTATTCGAATCGGAATCGAAATGTTTATATAAAACGTCGTTACGTTTCGTTTTATGTGTTGCGAGCTGAAATATTATTGAAGATGTGATTTATGTTTGTGCGGGGATAAGTTATGATGAAAATTAAATTATTTATTTTTGAACAAGATCTTGTCATTGATGATTGATGTACTGAGGCATCATTTTTATCTACAATAATTAAATTAAATTATGTTTAAATAAAAAATCGAATAGTTTGATTACCTTTTCAATTTTCCTTCATAAACTATTAAGGTTGTTCTTGACATCCAGTTAGCAAGAAGTAAGATTTCTTAGTAAACTTTAGACTTATATTATTATTTACTTTAATAACTTTAATACCAATAATAAAATTATCATGTACAAAAGAGTTCATTATTCATATTAACTTTGAGATATGCATATTCTATACGTCAACTCCTACGTGGTTAATTGTATAATAGGTTTCATTCGCAACCGCCACTGAGACGTTTATACACATATGCACATATTTTTTGTGATAGGCTATGTACATGTGACAGACATATGAAATATTAAATACACATACTAGTACATATTGAATAGAACCAGTGATTGCGAAGTATATTCCAAAGAGAAAATATAGTTGAAAACCGTCAACAGAGCTTTTGCTTATTTCACGTCATTTGTGACAGATACTGGTTGAAAACGATACCTGGTTCACCTATTTGATTTCACTTGAACGAGCAAGAATAGAATCTTCTCAGATGACACACTTTCACATTTGACAGCTTTTGATATATAGCTTTAATATATATATGTATACATATATATATATATAATGTTAATAGCCGATTAACGAGCAGGCAAGCCACCTGATGTTAAGTGGTCACCTTCGGAAATACAGATGCGTTGTCGGTCAGGAAACGAGATGAATGTAAAAAAGAAAGTAGTGGCCCTCAGGCTCCCGACCGGAACAGGACAAGTCACTTGGCGATAATAAATAGGCTGATTCACGAGAAAGGGTTAGGTTTAATTTATAATATGCCTGATAAAAATGAACAACGATTATAACGGGCGGAATAACTATTTATGAACGTAAAAATCAAGCGAAGTGAAGGCGGCTAAATAGTACCAAATAATTCAATATACATTTACATATCTAATCATAATATAAAAAGTTTTTTTTTAATGGTAATAGCCGACAAACTGATGGTGAGTGGTCGTCGTCGCCTATGGACATCAGCAAGAACAAAGGTATCAAGGTGGGCGGCCAGGAAATGAGAAGAAGGTAAGTACTGGCTCAAGCCCCCAGCCGGAACACGACCAGTTGTTTGGCGGCTGACTCAAGCAGGAGGGTGGTAGCTAGCTAGGCAGGCTTCACGGAAAGATAATAATACCAATAATAATAATAATAATAATCTTTAAGCAAAGCCCTATCACCAAGCAAGCTGGCTTCTGTCGACTCTTACGATACCCTATTCTGCCAGCATGGGATTGGCGGGATTATTCTAGGCCGCCCCAATGCGGCATAAACCATAGGTAACCATCTATACTCGTATGTAAGTAACAATAAGTTTTATTACATTGAGCTTGGTTTCCCATCGTCATCATCACGAAGTCAAAATCAGCTCCATTCCTATGACATGCAAGAGCCATCAACTGCAACCAATCCCGTTTAACTACCTACTTGAACTAACTGCCCACACAGGATTTATAGCATTCAAACTACGTCCCATATATGTATAAGAAGATAAAACCCATTAAAGTATTCCACTTGTCGTTGAAAACACGGCTATACATTGAGCAAAACGTTGGAAAGGATTTCTTATATAAAACCCATTGACCCGGGTCGGGCGTAACTCACGGGCGCGCGCGCGGGACACGCGGACAATAATGGCCGCCATAATTTGCCTGTAATGGGCCTTACACTATCGCGCTGTCAGCCCCACCAAAAATAAGCTTCTTTTACCTAAATCTTTTTTGCGCGATGCTAAGATGGATCTCCTTAGCACTCTTTTAACGCGCCACTTGTTTGGCCCAGTCGACCTTTTAACAGAACAGCGTAGTAAAACAAATAAATAACTAAAAGTTATTTTCTACTTTTATGCGAAGGTTATTTTATAGTAATATTTATATTTTTAGAATATGAATCGTTTTAGGGTTTCAACATGAAAAGAGATGTTTTATGTAGTGACTGATGGCACGTCCATCGGATGAGTATATGTTATTAATTATTCAGTTATGACGAGACGATTAGCTGATTGATCGTCCGGTGGGCGTGCTTACATATTCAGCCTTAAATTTTGATGTGAATTCGGTAACAAGTTACTGTGGTACTACATTATATAACATACATAAATGGTACATACGTGTTAAATATCCGTAACTATGATTTTGTAGTGTTATACAAGTTTTCAGTATGTTACGAAATATTTTATATAAAAATAAATTATTCGGAGTTTCATGTGACATATTTATGGTAACATACAGAAAACTAGGGACAAGCCATGTGATGGTAAGTGATCACTGCGGTAGCCGCCGTCTGTGTCGCCGATGCGTTGTCAGTCAAGAAAGAAGTCGTGAACTTTCTTGTTAAGTAGCTTTCCAACAATGGAAATGAAACAGGTTTTACGAGGTTTGTCATCTTAGTCCTTAGATTCAACAATACATTCTTAGGATAAATATATCAAGATATATATGTTAAACAAAATATTATATTAAAAATAGTTTCGTATTAGAGGGTCAATGTTTAAAACAAAACTCAATAACGTCACTGAAATTATGTTCGTAATTTAATATATTCTAGCATGCTTAGGCATACAAAATTAGTCATCTAGAACTATAATCAATATACAGGTCAAATTTGTCAAACATAAAATATATTGATATTATATCAATTATCATGCATATTTTAAAACTATTAATAATATAAATACAACTTCCAACAACTTTATTTTATTAGTCAAATTGACCTACGTTAACTTTATCACTATTTTCTAGCTCCTGGCCTACATTTTAAATTAATCTAAAACAATGTTACTGCAAAAGCTTTGAGCAATTAATTTTAACAAATTGCTCTACATACTAGTAACCACTATTAGAAGTAACTTGCTGACTTTAATAGGCTTTACCTGAGTAAGAAAAAAGATAGTACATGAAAACATGTTTAGGTTGAAACTGATAAACTGAAGTGCACCGGGTTAAAATTTTCAGAGTTACAGCATTTAACGGTACTGAGATTTGTACTTGGATGAGTAATCACTAGCTATTAACTCAATCCATATTTATTGAACTATATTTTTTTTTTACATTTCAACTGTTTCCTGATATTGAATTTATTTTGAATTCTGTACAGATCACACACACATAAAGATAAAATGACAACTAAAACATCTGTTTGTAAAAAACAATTTTAAGTTAATAATAAATAAAAAAAATATGTTATATAGTTTCATTTGCTGAATCGTTATTGAGCCGAAGCTATTATTTCATATGAAAATAATGTATCGTCACCGAATTTTCCAAATTTTACTGAAAATATTTTTAGTTCGCTTTTTGGTTAGAAAATTGTTTTGTGAAAAGTTTATTGCTTTAATTTTAACACCGAGCGCCATCACGAAATTCTCATCACCTTGCATACTGAATATTGAATAGGATTCTTTGAAACAGTTAAACAATGTTTGAACTCGATATCTACAACGAGCCGTTTTGTTAAGCCCGCATTTGGATTCTATCGCAATTTATTTTATGTCAATAACAGCCAAATAATAAGCTTACCTTACCTTCTTAAATATAACAGTTCTTAATATCAAAGACATCACCGACTGGTACCAAAAATATATCGCAATCTCAAGTACTCAGATTCAAATATCAAAGACTAGTCTTACGACATTGCAATCAAAACACAAGAAAACTATTTCTTAGGTGGGCTGTAGCTAGGCATGTACGAAAATAACCTTATCAGCGTTGGTCCTTGTCAGTATGTACTTGATTAAATTGGGTAGTCTAAAGGTCAGGGACCTCGGCCATGAGTGCCCATTCCCCTTGTCTCATCTGTTGTGTTGATGGGGCACAACAAGCAGTAGAGATTGATTTCAAGAATGATCCGAGCCCTGGACACCGTGATTAGCTATTGCAAATATATCATATTATCTCAAAGTTTGCAATATAATGTCGAATTTCCTCGTCATCATGAGATCAATTCGATGAAATCATAATATTTTATTGTAGCCAAAGAAAACATAGATTTGCAATTTTCTTTGATGGAATAAAACATTAATGGAATAAAGCATTTATTCGAAGCATATCATATACTTAATGCTATATAATGAGTATTAAAATCAACTATTAACATTAGGTATTAACAGCTGTACGAGTGTACGTTTCTATACACACTATATATCGTTTCTGTTCATTGTTAGACACGGGTCTTCGCTTACAACGAAAGGGGCAAAGGTCAATGTCCATCACGCTGACCAACTGCGGATTGGTAGACTTCACATAAGGCTGAGAACATTGTGCAGAAAGAGTTCTAAATAATGTATACTGATTTCTGCAACGTTTACCTTCACCGAAGCAAGCGATAATTCAATGCTGTGTAATTGGAAATAAATTAAATGAATTAATATTACTATTACCTTTCCAACATATATAATACAGTTAATACCTATTTATATTTTATATTACATTCACGTACGCACAGTTAAGGGTTTCGCAATAACTTAGTGAAATTAACTTGTAAATAATTGTTTAAGCTCCATACGAGTACGTAAGACGGTAAATCAATGTTAACTATTCGAACTAAGATCGCAGACCGGGCTTAATTAATAGATAGTCTTGAAGATCGCACCATTTTTTATCGTCCGTCTGATTTGTTTCGTAATGGGCTCTCTCTACGATGCAAAGAAAGTTTATTTATCTTAGATTTTCACGAAAATATATCTACAAACCGTATGAGTACCACTTATATAAATATCTCTATCAGTAGAACGCACGGCAATGCGCTAGGCCAATGTCCAGCGAGGGTATTCATGAGAACACCCGACCATGCTTTAAGCAAAAATTAAGCAAGCACTTTGATTGATGATGATGATTGTCAATCTATTAGCCCATAACTCTATATTTTTTCAAATTATGTTTTTGTTTTAAGGCATTACGCTTTTTATATTTACACAACAGACTCGACAGATCAAATGTATAATATGAATATAGGCTTATATATCAATTACGTGGGTCGCACTAAAAGTTTTTAGAACTGGTCACTTGTAAACAATATAATAAAAAAAGTAAGTTTGAATTTTGAAAATGGAACTCTTAGGTAATATTATTGAGTATGTATTTTATTCATTTGTCATCCGTTTCACGTTTTGGCGGCGAATTG
>DWPT01005941.1:0-11826 GCA_018251895.1 Agathymus mariae mariae
TTGTTTCCTAACTTAAATACACCGCTACTTTTGAAAATAGTCTTTCAATCCGCCATCCTCGGTCCAAGACTATAGTGACGTATGTTGACTCTGACACGTCTGAAATGACAAGTTTTGTAGTTGTCGACCATCATTGGTCTAACGTGAATTGAGATTTAAACGAATGTCCCCTACGCATTAAAGATGACTTTTTGTAATAGATAAACTTTTACTACTAGAGTTATACAAAAATCTTAGGGGCGGTAATAAATTTGACAAACTTGTACAAGTTAAAAGTGCAGGATGATCCGAAAATCTAGTATGCAGGGCCTCACAATCTATAACACATTACTTATGACACATTATAGCACAACACTATCACACGACACTATCTTATAGCGACTGTATACGTGAGCTTGTAAAAAAATTAATGGCATTCTCCAAGGGCGCATTCTGTAACCGATTACTATTAATACATTTACTTTGTAGTGATCCCCATGGTGCACTGCTGCTCCGTTGACAGTTAAAAAGGACTTATTCGCCGAACCTCTTATTTTTATGTCAGAGCCCAACAAACGAGCAGACGAGCCCCCAGATAGTATCGGTCACCGCCATCTATCAACGTCGAATGTATTCGGTTACCGATTCCGTAACATCACAGGAAATTTTCTTTCAGAATCCAAACGCTTGTGGCCGATGTGATAGAATTCAACTTTGAAATGGACTTGTAGTAGAATTTACCTCTGTTTAAGTTTTTTGTAACAAAGTGTGACGAATTCCCCCGACGACACTCACGGTATACGAAGCTTATTTAACTAGCGTTCCCAACACGCACACGCGAGGTAAAATATAAGCAGCATGACACACCTTGGAGATGCTATAAACTAGGTTGTTCTTGCTCACGCGATGGAATTAGTAAATAGGTGAACAGCCTCTGTTGAGTGTCGAACATAGTCCATGATATCAACGTCCAATTTAAAAGAAAATTTCGTGTCAATCACAGACAGATATCAACATACAAGTTTACAGATTTTTGGCTGACTGACACAAATTAAGTTATAATATCATATTACAAGTTTACAGCCACCTTAAGCGATTCTGAACGTTTATAGCCGTTAAATGTGTGGAGCGATCACCTGGTACTAAATGGACACTGCCTCCCATGGACATTCGAAACAACATTATTTTTCTGGGTCCTGCGACCTGGGTTTACAATGGAACAATTGAAACACATTACGATTGACTTAGGAACAGGGGTGGTAGGTAGCCCGGAAGGTAAAATCCTTACCTCATCCGGCAGGAATTATCAAGCTGGTAGAAAGCCCAGCAGCCTCCAACAGAATGGACCTAGGTACCCGTACGGCCCCGTTCGGTGAGCAGTAGACTCCCTCCGTAAGCTGAGAAGATGGATGAACGAGCTCCCCGAAAATTTCCCCAAAAACCACTTTATATAGCCTGTTTATAGCCTGTTCTAGACTTGTTAAAGTGAAATATTCGTGACATATTCTTGACTGAAATCATAAACATAAAAATATGTTCTAACATTCTTTATATCAACACACAATATAATTTAAACGTAAATCATATGCGATTAAATTGTACGTCTCGATGAAGTTAATTATGGTTGTTGGCTGTCGAATGGGGTTTTTAAAAAACGATATATTGTACTTAATTTATTTACAAAATTAGAAATATAAAATAAAACTTGAATCCCAACTTAATTTATCCCAACTGACTGGTCATCGAGACCAGTACTACACGATCGAGTAAGAGCACCAGCAGCGGAGGCGACCGCGTGCTTCGGCGAAACGGGCAACAGCGTCGTGTGGTGGAGATGCTTGCGCGAGGCATCGCTGGTCCGTGGGTGGCCGGTGTCTTGTAAGAAGAAGATGATATTGCGCAAGAATCCACGAGCGTGTGCACGATGTAACGTAGGGGGTGAGGGTCGTGTAACAAATTCATGTTTTATATATGTATTTACACTTTATTCTGTTACCCTAAACTGGTCCATTACGAAAGGCAGACTTAATGCCTGAAGGCATTCTCTTCTAGTCAACCTTTGGTGTAGACAAGAAACTGATGGTAGGTGGCGACAATAAAAATAATAAATATAAATAAAATCCCTAGAAACTTATTTATTTATATAATAAAACACTATCATAGTTATCTATACTACTACATAAACCTGTTGAGTTTCTCTTTGTCTCGAGATAACTCAACAACGGCTTGACCAATCTTAATAATAATTGGCATGTAGTGAGAACACGTGATGGCGCACGTGATAGTCTTATAAAATAAATAAATAAATTTATACATAATATTATATATACTTATATAATTTATACAATATGAACTGGGATATGTCTCCAGAAGACACGTCAACAGATAGTGATCTCAGATTAGTCCCTTGAAGGAGCTCTAAGACGGAGCTTTCCATGGCAATACAGCCTGAAAGTAAATGAGTAGTGGCAGAGACAGCCATTAGCTATGGAATATTCAATTTAAGATTTTCAGAGGAGCGCAGTACTCTATCATGGGAATCGCATCGATAATAAAATTCGCTTTTAAGATTAACTCTGAATGAATTTGGTACATAACAGTGTAAATATATACGATTAATAATTATAAACTGATAATAAAAAAGAACACATCTAAGAATAACTTTATTATCTGTGTTATCCAAAATTTCTCCTCGTTTTTCTATATCTAAATCCATATAAATTGCATAATTTTAATAGCAGCAAAACAAAAATCAAGCAAAAATATTTTTTTTTAAACTAAAAAATCTTTGGTTTTACGCTCCAGCGACTTGTATACATAGAAGTTTCAATTATTGTAAAATTAAACTATAGTGTTTACTGTTTACTGTAATCGAGTAAATATCAACAGTTAAAATGATAATCACTAATTGAAAATTTATTGCATTCAAAAATTATTTTACAAGATGTTACTGGTATTAGAAGATGTCATTGGAAATGTTTTAATACAATCTGGTTATCATTGGTCGTCGGACGGTTGCTTCACCCAAAAGCCCCAGGGGGCGTACCCGTCATGCTTTGTTGGGCCCCGGTACACCTTGATCTGGACTCTGGACACATCATCTGAAAACAATATGATTTGTGTACACACTTAACCAACTTCAGGTTTGATATATATAGTTTTGTATTTCGGAAAGTACATTTCGGAGTCGGCATCTATCTAAAAACATCCACAGTTACATTTAGCATGGATTACGCTATTCGGGGTACACTCCGTACAGTTAATGGCTTAAAAACGTTAACGGCATATAAGTTAGGGATGTTATGGATATGGAATTTCGAATCCGTATATGGATACGGACATATAAATATTTTACCGGTTTCGGTCATGGTTATGGATATGAAATAATTTCAGATTATCCGGTTGTGTGTTACGGATATTAGGTGATTTACGACTTGGCAAAAATATATAATCTCTTTACAAAGTTTGACTTTGTTTCTAAGTTTTGTCTAGTATTATAATGACAGAAAAAACAAATTAAATAATAAAAACTATCTAAAGTGAGACTGACGTGGCTAATGTATCGATTAGGGCAGCGTAAACCTGTCATAACGTTCTTTATTTAGGACTGGCCCTATCCGAAATTATCAGAAACTTTTTTATCGGATTCGATTACTGTTCTACATATATTTCTATTTCGGATATCCGATAGTTTCGGTTACGGTCACAGAGCACCATACATCCCTAACCCTACTTTCGCTACTATTTAGTTCGACTGAGTGAAGTACTTATGACTAAAACATTTTAATTCATTGGACTCCTTAAACAATAACATGCACCTTAATTTTATTTATTTTACGAACTAACTAATATTAATAACTATTGCGATATGTATTTGTATCTCTTTTTTCTTTATCTTTTAATTATTACCGTTTTGGGCAGCGTGGTCTTGGTCCTCATCGTACTCTTGTGGTCTGCCGGCCGCCAGCATCAGTAAACAAAGAAATAGTGCCAAACACCAAACAGTTCTCTGAAATATTATGCATAGGTATGTTTTATTTGGCACTGTTGACGTTCACAAACCATACATAACCTATGTTCATTTAGAAACCTATGAACGAACTCGAAAGTGTCATATCCAGAAAATAATTATAATAAGTAATTTTTTATTTTTATTAAACAGGTAAGTAATACTAACGTGAATACTAAAAAGAAAGTGGTGAGGGAAAACAGAAAATACTGTTGAACTGTAATGTTTAAAAAAGAAACGCAGATAGACTAGAAAAATAATTATTTCAGCGCAAAATCCCATGAAACCATTGATGCCAAATTATTTTACGTTAGTAGCCGACAAACTAGCTGCAGAACTTGATTGTAAGTGGCCATCGCCGCCAGTGGACGTCTGTTACACCGAAGGTGTTACTGACGCGTTGCTGGCCAAGCCAAAAAAGAGAACCCGCTTTTTTATCTGTGCATCAACAAGATTATAATATGCTCAAAGACAAGCAAACAAGCAAATAAATTTGTTTATGAACAAAGAAATGAAAAACACAATGGTGAAACAATTTTATTTAATATGGATGTGGTGATTAATGTGGTGCTCCTGCAATTTGAGGAGCAGAATATGAGAAGGTATTAGATTATCAACTGTTTTACTGTGAAAGCGGTAAGTTCCACAGATGTGGAATAATAAGAATTTGTGTTTTATAAACCTAAAAGACATGAAATAACTCAAACAATAGTATATTTATTAGGTACTTTTATTTATAAAATTTTCGAGTTTGGTTTCGACAATAATATTATAATATACACTTTATATGATAATCACTATAGATCCTTGTAAATAGAAAAGGTTTACACTGTCTTTTCCTCTACCAGAAAGTAAAGGCTTTGAAATTTACATACCACAATATCTACACGTATGCCACTGTGCACATAAATACTGTTAACTAATTTTTAAAAAAATTATAAGGATCATCATCCATAACTATATTCAATAATAATAATAATTGAAATGGCAGACTCAATGTGGACAATTTGAACTCTAACATCTAGCATTTGTTTATAATTTACTTAAGGATGTTGATATATTTACAATTATGCAAAAGATAAATGATTATGTAACATATGCAGTTACAGCAATGACGGCCGACAGGTGCTGCAACAGGAAACACTCAGACACCCACCACACTCCCTTCACTGTGAGACCTGAGGAATTGCAACATACTTTACAATAATGACGTCTTATTGTAAGGAAAAAAGATTTTTTTATGAGCCACGCAACGTCTCTGACAATAGCTCTGTGCAATATTACTTTTAATTTACCGACATCTAATAATATTTTACTCAGCTTTACTACCCTTTGAAGCCTTATCTGACTCATTCCCACTATCTGTTGAGACCACTTGCTCAGTTGTAGTCTTAATATCCTCCTCGTCTTCACTCAACGAAGAGCAATCTGACAGTTCAGCATCTATCCACAGTTTAGCTTTCTTCTTTGCTATTCCTTTCTCACATTCAGCTTTACGCTTCACACTGGGATCTTTAGAGGACCCTGCAGCCTCCCAGCCGGCATCGACAGCCGCGCTGACTCTCTCTGGCAGATGTTGACGCTCTTTTTCGTACTCAGGAGTCAAATTGACGTTAATCTTGGGCTCGGCAATCAGTCTTTCTATTTTTTTTTGCTTCCTCTCGGCTGCTTCCCTCTCACGCTCCTCCTGCCCTTCCAGCCACTTCCGAAGCCTTTTTTCTTCATTGATATCACGCAGTCGCCGTCCAGAAAGGTCCCGGCAGGCTTCGCGATTAGTAGTCTTCTCAATCTGCGCACCGATCGCCCGCAACATAGACCCGAAACCACCTTTCCCTCCAACTAGTTTAGTACACACTCGAATTACGATGCCATCTGTCCCCAGCTCTAAATCATTAGTTATTGGTCTTCCATTCACTATGATGAAGAGGTCAGCACCTTGAACTCCATATTCTTGTGAAATATGTTGTATCAAATCTTGGACGCACGTACTATTGTAATTGTTTAACATTCGGTTATCAAAATACACTTCAGCAGGCATTGTGGTGAAACCTTGTTTTAGCATAAATAAGTAACTTTGGGATTAAATATCCCCCACAGCAAAAACAAATCGAATAACAGAGATAGAATAATAAAATGCTATCAACAACACTTAGTTTTCAACACAAGTTCTCAATTTCTACAAACAAAACTGTCAATTTTAATTGACAGATATATGACGTAACATTTTGTAAACAGTATGTACAGCCGGAGACCGATTTATAGAATAAAAAAGAAAAAGAAACAGAGTCACGGATTAAGAAAAAGCACGAAAATTCATTATTATTCAAGCATACCAAAATAAAGTGCAACTACAATTGATATTTTTTTTTGGGTTTTAATTAAAACAATATGACAAAAAGACTTACTTTAAAAATCATCTTAGAATTCGCTTACAAAATCGTCAATAACACTAAACTCATATTCCGTTTCTGAAGCTTTAAATAGACTTTCCAAAAGTATTTTCGAACAAAGTAATAATGTCGCAGATCGGGTTCATTTCACGGTCCAATAAACACCACTCTCAAAGAAAGTGAAAGTAATGATTTCTTTTCATAGTGCGCCTCTTATAAAGTAACTATTTAAAAAAATATGACTAAATCTCTGTTTGTTCTTCAAAGCAAAGAGAAAACGTAGTATTGGTTAATCTTATGACACGACCACAAAATAAAGTTGGTCCTATTGAAACTTAAAATTTTCTAATTGAAATAAAAATATGTTGAAGAAGTTATAACCAATAATTTGAGATGCGGACAATTTATTATTATGTAAGTATATTTCGTTGCCATCATTTCTAAGTATTCAAACTCACTTGCAAGTTGAAAATTATTTTTTTAACTTCCATCCATCGATGCTTCGAAGTTCACTAACCTATCAGCCCAACTCATTTCACTTTTTTTTGCATTTGCGATTACGATTGTACTGCTTTTTCACGATTTTCTCTAGATTATTAATCCACCAACTGTATAACCTTTACCAAAGCATCGATTCGTTCAAGAATTTATTTCCCCATCAATTAACAATTATCATTAAAGGTAAAGGCACCGTTGAATAATATCGTGATGTCAAATTTTATAAACATAAATACGAACGACATAGCCCTTAAATTACTAATACAGCCAATAGAATGCCTATAGCCTGCATCGTTAACTTTTGATTGTCTACGAATTTCATCATTAAAAATATCATCTTTAACCATAATTAAAATAGACCATTATTAAAAAAATATAAATAAATAAAACATAAAAAATTACAGTCAACAAACGAACATTACGTATCGTGATGTTGAATGGTCATTACTGATCCCTTCGACACAACCACTACCACCTAAATACATTAAAAAAATTTCATGGTTGATTTATAGGCAAAGGATGGTGACTAACCAGTCAAGTAAAACCTAACTATCAGGCCTGATAACCGTCGCGTGGGTATTAAGCTAAATAGTACAGAGCCTATCGAACTTCAAAAAGGGGATCCAAGGGTGATTATCTTATTCATTGTAAGAAAATTTGCACACCAATGATCAGTGGTTACTTTATAAACTGAGACAAATATAATGTGCATAATTTTAAAACAAAAACCTTTTCAGTAACTTTATTTATCGTAGTTTATATTAATATAGTGAACATAGAGTACTATTTTAAACTCAATAGTGCTTTACTGCAGTAGTAAACTTGACAACTAAAAGTAATATATGCTAGTGAAGTTCATTTTAAATTTGTGCTCAAAGTTCAAAAAATATTTTTTTATATTTCATTTGATTTAGACACATATTGTATAACGATTCTTATACTAAAAAACAGTAACATGAATGTTACTCTCATTTCATAAGTACTCTGTGACGATTGACGGTTCCAGTTCGACTGCGACGCCATTATTGCATCCCTGTCAAACGAATGGAATATCCAATAAAATTTAAGCTTTTTAAAATTAACAGGAATTACAGTATAGAACGTCGCCATCACCTAACAGACAGCTAGCGATATCTGACTTGGATTTGTTGTATTATTATGGCTCAAAATATTAATCCACATTACGCTTCATCGTCGAATCCCGCCAAACAGAACGAAGACACGATAAAACTGAAGGATAACCATGCCGTGAGCAAACGGTAAGTTATGTCGAAACTCAGCTGGTCTTTACGCTTTCTACTATCGTACAGATGAGCTTCAAAGTATTTTTCTTTACAGGTTGCAAAAAGAACTTATGGAGTTGATGCGCTGTGCAGACAAAGGCATTTCAGCGTTTCCAGAGGGTGACAATCTATTTAAATGGATCGGAACAATAATAGGACCTCAAGACACAGCGTATGCGGGGCACAAATACAAGTTGTCGTTAGAATTCCCCAACTCGTATCCTTACGCGCCCCCCGTAGTGAAGTTCATCACACCGTGTTTCCATCCAAACGTCGACCTTTGCGGGCTTATATGTTTGGACATACTAAAAGACAAGTGGACGGCATTGTACGACGTTCGGACGGTTCTATTGTCCATACAAAGCTTACTAGGTGAACCGAACACACTCAGCCCATTAAATCAACAAGCGTCATACCTATGGCCAAACCAATCCGCCTACAAAAAGTATTTAGATGAATATTACCTTAAACACAAAGACTCATAGTCAAATATTGTCCGTTAAACCTTGTCTTGATGTTTGAGTTCTGTCGCTCCTTTGTTCATTGTGCGGTGTGTTTGAAATGAGATGCAGATAATGACATATGTATTTTCTGTAATAGTTGTGTATAGCTATCCTTCAACTCGACCAATGTAACATTCTAATACTAATTGAATTTAACCATCTTGAATTTATATATTTTCTATTGAATACTAAATTTGTCTATTATCTACTGTCATTCTTTAATTTTATAAACAATGCCTACTAATTCTAAAGTTGCTGAACCAACATTTTCAACTCTAGATAAATGATTTTGTGATAAGTTAAAATCATAATTGATTACTATTCAGCTGACTACTAAACTAAAATGTTTTTAGTATTTGTAACATGTTAAAAGTAGATGTCAATGTGCCTCCATTTCTTGCAATAATTTAATTCCACACATATACACAGGTACTTTTACTTTGTTATCATTAATGTTTTTGATAAATCAATCAGTTGAATTTGTAATTTGCAGTTTTTTAGAGACACCCTTGTCAGCCAAAATTACCTTGATAGAGTAGGATGATATCATGCGGTATCAAAAGCAGTAATCAATCTGTAGGTCAGATAAAAGGACACTAGTAATAACATTAAATTAAAAATTTGTCAGTTTAGACTTCAATCATATCACTAATGATATTTATATTAAATTGTGTGTGCAGTGAAAGTCCGATGGTGGCTCTCACCCAGTGCTATCCACCTTTACAAGCACTAGCACATTGCGGTGACTTTAGGCAGTGTCAGAGTGATCACAATTGAGCTAGATTGTGGAGCTAATGACACTAAATCAGGAACATTTTGCCAACCAAATTTCAAGCATTTTCCGCAGCACAATTTTGCTAGTGGGGCTGACTTTGTACTCGACAAGACCTAAATACTAATCATCTCAATTTCAATTCTCTTATCTTTACTTAAAATTCGTGCACTCTGGAGTCATAAACAAATGAGTAATCAGTACTATTGTTAGATTTCTTTATGTAAGTTATAATTAATTATGTTATGGTTTTGTATCTGCATCTCTGTTTGAAAAGACTTGTGTACCAATATCACTGATAATTATATTCTATAGTGCAATTCTACAATGTGTGCTTATTTCTATCAGTTGCAATGTACCACCTCCCCACCATACTTCGATTGTAAAAGTAACGTATAATTAATTCGAGCTATTTTTTTTTTTGTGGATTTATTGTTGTTGCATTTAATGAGAATTGTATGAAACAGATTGGAATTACAAATTTTAAATATTAATATTAAACCTGAAATGTCACGTAGGTGACTCTTCTCAGTTCTGGCACTATGATCAATGGCTAAACTAAAATTAAATTTCTTACTGCCTGCTTCTTTTTTTTTTATGATACTGCCCGACAAACGAGCAGACGAGCCACCTGACGGTAAGTGGTCACCGTCGCCCATGGACATCAGCAAGACCAAAGGTATTACTGATGCGTTGTCGGCCAGGAAATCAGAAGGTAAGAAAGAAAGCACTGGCTCTCAAGCCCCCAGCCGGAACACGATGAGCCATTTGGCGGTTGACTCTAGCAAGAAGGTGGTAGCTGGCCAGGCAAGCTTCACGGAAAGATAATAATACCAATAATAATATTAACGATTTAATAATAATACTGATAATATTATATTTACGCCCTACCACCAAGCAGGCTGGCTTCTGTCGCCTCTTATGACACCCTGTTCTGCCAGCGTGGGATTGGAGGGAGTATTCTAGGCCGCCCCAATACGACACGTAATAACTACACTGAAGGACTAAAGATTCAGTATAATGGTAGTAAAATCAAAGGAAAATCGTGTACTTAAATGTACCAGTAATGCCTATTCGAATTAATGAACTTAAATATTCATGTTATTCTTTGGTGTTGTGGACAGTGATGACGGAGTTCAGCCATCGTAGTTGACTTATATAGTTTGTGTTCTACCTCCAATATTGTAGTTATTCATTGATTTATAAGACGCGACAAACGACCAAGACCTGAGAACATTCATTTATCTGCCACGTGAAATTTTGCCTCGACCAGGAATCTAATCCAGATGTGCACGTGCAGAATGTGGATGATCTATGTAGGTAGAGCCGCAAAAGGCGACACCACAAACTATTGCTGCATGCGCTGTGACCGTGGTACGTGAATGGACAAAATGTTTTGACTGAAATAACGTGTTAAAAAAACTAATATGTTCAATGCTTTTAATATCTTGTTCCGATAAATTTACATTTATAACAATTACAACAATTTTTATCGTCATCTTATCATTTAATCTTGTATTTACAATGAATGCATATTTGTCGGCTCATATTAAACCGACGAATCGGCAATTTAAAATTTTTATGAACATACAGTCCGCAGGCGAGACGTCACCGCGACTCATGGACATCGTTAGTCTAGACCAGAGTGAGGAATTTTAACTGTTAACTGACCCTCAACTCTGCAACCGTGTCATATAAAAAACACATCACGACAGGATTTTTAAAGAGAGCAAAAGCTAAGGCAGGTGGAGAACGTTACCATCGTAGTTGGTCATCATTTTAAAATTCGTAGTTAACATTCTGCATGATTTGGCTTGCGACACGTGCCAGTGTAACTTGACTTACTTAAGATTCCATAACACGTATCTTTACTGCATGTAAGGATACAACACACCCATAGATGGCAATAGACAGAAATGTACAGCGCAAATGAAGCCGGTGCCATTCTCTCAATAAAGAAGACTATTCTTCGGTAACATAAGGTATACGTTTTGGGTAAGATAATTGTATGTAGGTGTAGATACAGGAAGAGGCACCTAGGTCTATGCTATTCGCCGACGACATTGTTCTTGTTGGTGAAGATGGAGCCGAGGTCCAGTGCAGGCTGGAAAAATAGCGTCACAGACTGGAAAGTGTTGGCCCAAAAAATCAGCAGAACCAAAACCGAGTATATGTTCTGCGATTTCGTCGGTCTTTCTGATTTTGTGCCTATTGCACTAGATGGTGTGGCTGTAGCAGTTTTCACGGACTTCTGATACCTCAGCTCCCTAATAGAAATCGATGCCGATATGGACCGTGCTGTGGGTCGCCGAATCAATGCAAGGTATATAAAATGGCGGTAGGTCAAGGGTACTACATGGGACACCCGGATACCTCTTAAATTAAAGAGGAA
>DWPT01005942.1:0-11825 GCA_018251895.1 Agathymus mariae mariae
TTCCAACTCAGCACGCAACTTTGATTAAATAAAAGTTTATTTGACGAAGGACACATCGTGAGAGTGTCGTCTTTGTACGAGACGTTCTTCTTTATTTGGAGATGCCATGTAAAACATAAATACTATGTGAACAAACACATATGTGCAGGGCACAGTATATATTTATTTGTTTTTATGGACCCATATAAGTAACTGCGAAAACTATATGTTTTCTAGCCCATATAGCGTACAGTGGCCTTAATCTGACATAAAATGGGAGAGATCGGCTCAGCTGCGGTTGTTATGATGCCTTACTGGTAACATATTTTTTTTGTGTAAGAAAGTATAAGTTTTATTGCTAATGCTCAGCTTTATTAAAGGTAGAGTTTGTATTATTTTTCATTTCTTTAATGGATAAAATGAGAGTATTTAATCCAGCATCAGGAAATTAAGGTACAATCATGACCTATCGGAAATCCGAGTATTGAAATTTATGTTAAAGATATTTTATCCGGCTGACGGCTGCAAATTAGGCAAGATGAGATTATATTTTGTAAAAGAAACACAAACATTTTGAACGAACAGACATGGTCTTTGAATATCAAACAAAAATTATAATTAGTTAAACGAAAATAATAAGTTTTGTAAGTACTACAATTTGATTGGCTTTTGTAATGAATATCCTTGAAGGATTTATTAAAGAAGGGTAATCAAAGAAGTTGTTATGCTGGTAAAAAACCCCAGCACCTAGAATATGTTGTTTAGAAAATATTTATTTAGTAGTTGATGGGCGTTTGAAAGAATAAATCCTCAGAATACAAGACCCAGAAACCTCCAGCAGGAAGCTGATGCGTTTTTCGTTGTTTAACTGGGAGCACCACGACAAGATAGGGTTGATTTGGAGTCAAAGATAGATATACTTGAACCTATTGAATTATAAATTTATTTTCATATTTAACGCTATATTTACCGCTTATTAAAAAAAAATCGTAACTGGACCCGTGAGTGGAGAATTAACTGAAGAAATTTTCATTAACCTTTTTTCCTATAATGTCTGCTGGAATATAATACACAGAACCTAAGTTGGTATAATGTACATGAATAACATATGAATTCAGAGCTATACAAACAAACCTTTCACAATATTAAAAACAGTAGGAACACTGAATTTATAAAGTAACAGAAATTTCTATGCCTAGAAACGTATTATACAAAATGTACGTGTATTTTCAAAAACGGATTTTTAATTTTTCGTCGTGTACAACATACCTTTTGTGAAATGTTTTACAAGTCAAGAATTGCGTACAATGTTATGCATTATATAGATATTAAAAAATAGGTAAATGTCCAATTTCAAAAGTAATAGCCAATTTCAAGTTTACGGCTCGGCTGACATGAGTAAATAAATGGTCGTTACCCGTTTTTCACCAGCCCATACATTTAGGTAGCCATTTTGAGGTAACCTTTGTAGTATAAGGGTAAACCTTTATCACTGATTACTGCAGATGAAAATAGATTAACCCGAATAAAATAAATGGCGCATCAAAAACCATGTACACTTCTGTCTCTATCAAATTATATTAATGTTACTATGTACATATATTGTTGTAAACATATTTTTATTATTGCAAATGAATCATGCGTAAACTCATGCTCAAGCTCACATATATATATATATATATATATATGTATATGTATATGTGTGTGTGTTATATGGCTGAATAAGGATAAATTATGGGTTGTAATTTATTGTAGGATTTTTAGTTTCACTGGATATATGATCCAAATAAACCAACCTTAAAGGATACGTGCGAAAATTGTTATTTTTATTTCTAATAAGGCCCCCTTTACACTTGCGACCTAAGTGCCGCAGGAGTAGGGCAAAGTTCGGGACATCTCGTTTATCCTCGTTTCGGTATTCCTTGTCTTGTCTATTATCGGTTTTTGCTACGCGACGGAGTGTAAGAACTAGACGCTGTAAAGTTTCAGAACTTAGTTTCGCGAGTTTAGAGGAATGTATTTATCCACCGGTAACAAGTTTAAATGCATTGTTTGATCGTCTGGTGCAGGATAGTATCGTTCAATTCGAAACGAAAATTCGGTCTTGAGGCTAAAAGTTTTCACTTTGCGCCGGTAAGGTTTGCTCTTTTGGGTATGATGTGAATAAAAATAGAGTGAGCTAATTGCAATTCTTCTAGAATAATTTGGTGTGTAATTGTGCTTAACTAGCACCACGATTCCTTTATTATTATTTATCCACGACTCCTTTTTGGTCAGCGTTGGTGATTATGACTTTGGGGTTATAGATATATAAATCCACGGTAACTTCTTACTAGACAGTCCATTCGTTCGTCATATCGATATAGAATGAAGCACAAAATAATTGAAACTTACTTCGTACATATACAAGTACATATAAAAATATTAAGTAATCGCTCTCAGTACATGATAGGATAGAAGGACAAACAAGAAAAACTACTATATTAACGCAATAGGTTCCAAAATAATAGAATATACTGTGCGTTTGTGTGCACTAATCTCAGAAACGGCTTAACCAATTTTTTTATGGTTTTCATTTATCTATTGCAGTAAGCATCGCGTAATATTTAAAGTTTGTCTCATTTCAATTAGTCCGTTAACAAAAAAGGTAAAAATAATATATTTTTAAGTCACAGAACGACAATAACCCAGTCTTAAAATAATGTAGGTTGTTTTTTAAGCTATTTTTAAGCGTAATGCCTAGTTTTTCAGAAGCGAAGCGAGATTTTGTAGTTTATCCCGCAATTATTATAATTGTAATTGGACTTAGTGACGACAGTGGAGTGCTCTTTTAAATGCAATCATTACGATGATTGTGGCTATTATGACTATTGAAGGAAATTTAATATTGGAAGCAAGTCATCATAATAGTGGTCCATACGTAATACCTGCCTTTCAATATTCTACATAGCAATTAATAATATTTTAATTATATAATTATAGCATTGTTCGTACAGTCGTAGTAAGAGCGTTAAATATAATAATACCATTTGTTAACTTTAGGGTAATTACGCACGGTATTACTGTAGTACCAGAGCCCAATGAATTGTTTAATACGGTCAAACAAATCTAATATGTGAGAATTGTATATAAATGGGCGTGCACCTTAAATGTATGTGCTCACGCAACAGTAATGCCATCTAACAAAAGAAACAATAACTATAGTTATATATATATTGCCATACGTATTCAAACAAACAAACAAACGTACAAGAATTACAAAATAATATATTTTGGCCTCTACATCGATAACAAAAATGATTAAAATTAAAAAAAAATTACGACCGCCGTCGCTGCGCTTCAGAAAAACTACGCCTTAAACTTAAAAATAGCGCCTGCAATAATTTTAGGACTGGGTTTTTCACGTTCTGTAAATTAGAAATATATTATTTAGGACTTTTTATTTATGGACACGAATTCTAACAACTAACGTTTTGGGTTCTACTGCATTAATTAAGGTCCGTAATAATAATTTTTCTCATGTATCATTCATGTACGGAAAGCGATCTGTTACAATTTTATTATATTATTCCATTACATCACTTCGTTTCCGCAAGTCTCCACCAAACGTTTACAAACGGCGTACATTAGCTTGAGGCATGAGTTTATATAATTGTTAGATATATATATATATATATATCCATTTACACTAACAGCTCTAGTAAGGTAGTTAAAATTTTTATCAACCTCATTATGTAATGTCCATATAAAAATGTGTTTCCTCTTCTGCAGCTTTTGATCTATTTTTCGGGATGAAAAGTTACTTACATTATGGTCTTTTAAATAAGTTTATAACATAACAAGTATCACCCAAATCTGTCATTATCCAGAAGTTAAAAGAAATATTTTTTTTTTGGTGTCTGTATGAACAATAGCCTACCTACATAAAAAAAAGTGACAGATTGTGTCCCGTTACAATTTTATTATGAGCAGAGATTTTAATATTATGGGACTAATAAAAAAGTTACAAAAATGAGCGTTATGAAAGATCACTATTTTTATGATACCGAAAATGACAATATTTATGCCATGGATATAAGTTAATATAAATTTTACTAACTACCACCTTCACTTTACTTTAGAACATCACACAACGAAAATACCCAACAAACAATCATATATTATATCTTTATAATATTAGTTTATTGCAATTTTTGTAGGGATTTAAAATAATTTGAAAAAGTAGAGATGCGTGCAGGATTCCGATTCGAGTTTTCAGTGCGGGAGACCTACTTCAAACCGTTACCGTAAAACTAACCTATTAATCTAGTACATATTTAACACATATATTATTTATTTTCTAGTGTTCCCTTCAAGAGTTATCCCCTAAAAAGAGTTTTATTTTTTCATGGAATGTACAGGATTGTAAAATGCATATAGGTAAATAATTATAGTTAATAGTCGTATATCATTGCGACCTTTAATGTCTAATTACTGTATGCGGCGTAACTTTAAAACTGTAAAAAATAATGCCACTGGGAGAATTCTACTGTATGACTTAAAATAATAAGTGAATAGGCTAGCGGTTTGAATAATTAAATATACAGCACATATCCATGATATCCATCCGGAATAATGTACCTTACAAATTCTAAAAGAGGTTATCGAATAGGTGCCGTAGTTTCGGCGATTACTCTCCGTATGTACACTCAAAATTCGCGCTTTATCTTTATAATATTAACTTCGATTAGCATAGATAACTTTTTGTTCATTCTTCATTCAATCAGTAAAAGGAGACTCGAGTGCAGCAGAGTGATAATTATATATGGGTTGTAATTATAAAACAATATTTAAGAAAACTTCTGAAAGTTGATAATCCCAACACATTATCTGAAACCACTGACCTTAAAATAAAAAATAAAAGCAGCTATTTTTTTAAATAATCATTGTACAAACTTGTACATTAAAATTACGCCTTTACAACGGAAAGTGTTTTTTTTTATTATACTGTATCATATACCAAACGAGCCCGATTCGAACTTGAATTGACCTATTTTTTTTATTAGCAATTCAATATATCTGCGTCAAATTTCTTAGTTAACACATAAATATTACGCATATCAATATTTTAACTAATAGCCATGACACGGGTTAAAGTGAATATTTATATATATACCCGTATGATTTCAGATTCGATGTTTATTTCTACTAAAGAAAGATGGTTGTGAAAACTGATTTATTGCCGCAACTTTTGCAAGATTGAGCGTGAACACCTGGTGGCAAAGATACTCAAGACGTGTTTATGAAGAATTCGGCGCTCGTAAATACTTTGAGCCTAACGCATGACGTGCCTTTCTTAATACGGATCGTTCCGAGGTTAAGATCCGCTGTCGTTAACATATGTAATATTTGTTTGGTATTAAGTTTATTCTTGGACCATCGAGAAATGTCTATAGACAATACGTATTCTCAATGATAAAGCGCTTATTGACACTGTAATCGAACCATAAAATTACGTGCGCTAGTATATTCGTAGAATACGTAATCGATTAAGTTAATTTGAAATTAGAATTTGATATAAATGTGGCTTGTATTTATTCTTCTTGCTATGAGACACTGAAATGATATATTTTTTTTATTATTTATATGTAAAACCTATAATATTAAAAATATAGAGCTTTCTGTTATCAACAACTTTATGCGTTGGGCTTAACCACAGTAGTGGTGTTCTATCAATCCGTTAAAAGGGCGTTTTTTTCAATACTTCAGTATATTAGAGATTTCAGTATAATATTAAAAATCTATGTGAGCGTCATTGGATCAGTCTCGGTTCAATAATTACTTGTATTCTACAACACTACTTCAGTGGAAGACGATTAATGGAGGAGTGGGTCAAATGTCGGCTTTTGATATAGTACAAATGTATATAATAATGTATATAATAGTCACTCAATCAATTTTGTGATAAAGGCAAAGCATTCAACACATTTACTATGTATCATTTTTTTAAATTCTCTTCTTCATACTCTTTAGAATGTTTCAGTCTAAACCGACTTTGGAAACACTTGCCAGTCTTGATCAGACAGTGAATATGGAGCTAAGTCAAGGATTTAGGGTAGATGAGTTAGGGTTCCATCACCAGTTACTCAATAAGCGCGTTTGTTCTAAGGGGCTTATGTGACGAAGCCCTATCCTGATGATGCACGACTCTCCGACTCGCCATTGGTTCTTCCTCCCGTGCATCTTGAAAATATTTGGACAATGCTACTGTAGGATATCATTTCGAGTTAACCGACTTTAATTTTCAGCTTTGATATCGATAAATGTCAGCACCGCGAAAAGTTGACTCCATTTTTAGCCTTATTTTCTGAATCATAGTGTTCTAATTTTTGTCATTAGTAATATTTTCTGAAACACATCTTGACCCGTTTTTCGTTTCTAACGACAACCAATCTTCCTCTTTCCAAGATATATTGATATAGGATTGTATGTACGCTCCCCAAACTATTTATTTGTGTTTCGTGGTCCTCTCGCACCAACATTTCAGAAGTCCACAAATTTTCTGTCCAAATTGTCTTATGTTTGATGCAACTTTGATCGATTTTATAAGCGTTTTTACATGAATTATCAATTTCTTCACTAAACGTAAACATCATGAGAAATCCCGCATATAATCCCGCATGAGTTACTCTCTATTAATGTTAAAATAATTTGATGCTTAACTGGAATATTTAATCGCGTTCAGTCTAAGATAAACTGGTAATTGGCCATCATGGTGAACTTAAAGACTTTCATTTTAATAGGAAACGTTGGATTTTATTACGTACTCTTGATTATAGCAAAGTAAAACTAATACTTTAACTATGAAGGCTATTAAAATATAATCACCTTACAACATTTTAAATCGCAAGTAGCTTATGTACATACAAGTTGTAATCCGTTAGCGATTTAAACGATAATTATCTAACACTTTGAAGTGGCACTACTTTGCATATTCAAAGCTTACCGATTTTAATCAATCATCGGTATAGAATAGAGTCGCCGGATTTATGAATATTGATCAATTAATTAATAAGTATGCAAAATTACAACCTTGTTTTTGGCCGAGTTACGTCAGTTAGTTGTCGAGGGATATATACGCAGCACACAGTAAAATGAGCATAGAATAAAATATACAACACAGAGATATATAAGAATCTTATACAATAAAGTGATGAGAGCTCCACGTAACAGCTTGTAAGTACTAATAAAACTCATGACGTATTGCACGCTCATATGCTCGTAATAACACAAACAACAGACTAACAGTTACGGCCATAGATTATTCACTGTGTACTCGTAGATTGTAGTGCTTTCGAACGGTTCGCTTAATTCATATTGACATTGTCATTGTCGCTAAAGGAGAAAATATTCGATGTAATATAGTGATTGAAATGTCGCCGCGTCGATGTGTCGTACGGGCGCTGAATTTTTACCCGTTATTAGTATTTCAATGTTTAAATTGTAGCATAACAAATTTAGTAGTAGATTCGTAATAGTTTTCCCTAATGTATTTCAGAAAGCTATAGTTAATATTTAAAGTTCATTTAATTTCAATCCCTCTTGAAAAGTTATAAATTATTCTAAAACAATGCAGATGCAATTTTTAAACGTAAGGCTTGTTTTTCTGAAGCGAAGCAAGGGTGGTTTTCTAGAAATATTTATAACTAAAATTAATATAATAACATACCTATATCACGATTATTTTAGCTGTATCTGTGCTTTGGCAAATAAGTAAATAAATCGATTTTGTGAACGGATTTATTTTCAACAAATTTAAGATCCCTGATGAGATAGTCACTGCATAACAGCTTAACACTACTACTTACTATTCACCAGCATAACGTTTATAATTATAGAACCAGTATTGAAGTAACCGAGCGAGCTACGGAGGATAATATTCGATATGCGAGGATTAGATTCAGATTGATGTGATTCAGATGAGGATTAAGTTACCGACGTCACTCTCAATCTATCTAAATAAACACAGCCTGGGACCCTGTTTTTTTTCCGCGAGATGCGACGGGAAGAAACTGGATTAGCAGTGCTGAAAATAGGACTCACTGACGCGCCTTGGAAGAGGCTTATACGCAACAATGGGCTGATGAAACAAGTTGGTTACAAAGAAACATTGTTACAATTCTTGTGGTACAATAGATGGTCTTATTCTATTAATTTAAAAATATATATTTAAGTCCATAATAGAGGAAAAAGAATAATATATATAAATAACAATAATAAGGAACTAGTCATAATTACTGCTCGATAAAAGTTTTTCAAGTTTCATTGTATCTTAATAAATTTATAATTATTATCAACCAGAACAGTTGAATTGGGCCATGGAACATAATATTATTGCCGGTGTTTTAAAAGATCTCTTAGTAAATAAGGAGTCGATGAAGAAAATAAACGTGCAAATTGTGTACATTACTCCAAGACATTGATGACTTGAACACATCTTATGAATATGTAACGGTTAGTTACAAGTTAATATTTTGAGTGCTCCGTACATCAGATAAAAAATTTGAATCTTTTACTTATTGGTACTAACATACATGTCACATTTGTACTCACTCACATATGTATGGGTGTTCGCGGAATCTACTGGTAGGATTAAGGTTAAATTAGGATTATATATGCCAGTTTGAATTAAGTGTACAAATTAGAAAATTAAATAAACCTTTTGTTAAGTACTGATTTGAACTAAAGGTCTCGAAAAGAGAAGTAACACTTTGTTTGATAGTTTAAATATTTAAAATGTAAAAAATAAACTATTCTGAAAGCATTATTTTTTTTAAGTCTCTATGCACCAAAATTTTTGAAAAACACGGTTCTATAAATTTTCGTGAATATAAGAAAAAATCGTAAATATACCTACTGTATATTTACAATTTCTGAGCACTGCGTGTGTATTTATGTCGTTAGAGTACGTAGCCCTTTCCACGTGAGTCTGATTGGAACTTGACCGGTTTTAATATCATGTTGACATTGATATTGACATAGCAAATAGTCGTGCATGGTTCCATAACTAGTCTCGACCGATCATGGATATAAGCAAAATAGACTTATACGGTATGTAGAGCGAAGAGTCTCCAGTTTGATTCCCGACGGGAGCAGGCAAATGTGTAATGTGGCTTTGTTTTTTCGGTTTTAGTTGATAAAACTATTTATTATGATTTCAGATTTGAAATATAAGAAAAGTACTCGTATATATGAAGTATATTCCCTGTGGTTATAATAAATAGATGTCAGATACTTAAACAATCTATCTACTACATAATTTTGAGGGTTTTCTGCATACGATTTTAAATCCATGATAATATAAGAAATCCTGGGTTAGTAAGAATTAATGACTACATATCTTTGTTTTTTTTTTCAAGAAAAATATATAACTTTCTAAACCTATTGACCTATTCATAAAGTTAATTGACAGACCTATATCAGGGTGAATAAATGCCAGTTTAAATATGTTTAAATAATCATCAACGTTCACACACTCACACACCTAGTGCGGGGACTAGGGTTCCCCGTGTTGCGGGTGGCATGGACATACACAAATATGATATCACATATACCCGTGACACAAGAACAAAGATTAATCTGTCACATAAATGTCTGCCCAGGCAGGGAATCGAACTCGAGACCGCCAGGCACGGTCACTACAACCTGGGCTACGGAGTCGTCAAATATCAGTCATGCAATAAAATTGAATAAATCACAAATATTATGTGACCGTCAGCAACCCGAAAATCCATTTATTGAGGTGGACAAGCCGGTGAAATTGTGCATATTACATTGTAAATATAAAATGTTTATGTTAATATTGCTTTATGTGTGTGTTGCTTCATCCACCTCTCGATGTGAAGGCTCCAGACTTAGGTATGCGAGAAGATATTTTTTAAGAAATAAGCAATACCTTTATACATTTTTAAGATCTTTAATGTTATACTTTGCAAAACATGCGTGTATATGAATAATTAAATCAATAAATAAATGTAACGGGTAATAAAGCCCTTATAACAACATCTATTTACGTCATCATTAAGGTCAAATGCATCGATCATCAATCACGTTATAAAATCCTTCATATAACTCAAATAAATAAAAAAGAATAATGTACTTCGTGATTTTATAGGGCATAATAAAAAATAGGCAATAATAAGTAACACTTCAGAAAAAAATATTTGATAGCCGTATATTACTTATTCTTGCCAATATCAGTTTGCTTCGGTGTAAGCAAAGTGAATAGAATATTATTGCGAATTGGATAAATTGAGCTCTTCGAAGTTATATTGCAAATTAAATAGAAATATATTTTTTCTCTGTATATGAAAGAATTTATGTCAACAGCCAAGAACAAAAAATTAATGTTATTTATTTCGTCAAGCTAATTACTTATAGAAACCTATAGGTTAGTCAAAGATAGGCAAGGTCAAAATAGTTAAGTATCTCGTTTCTGTTTCTTAACCTATATCTTTTTGTATTGTTTGGTAGCAACTGAGTACTTGTTACTTATAAATAAGTTTGGAAACGTAATAGTAATTGATAACTATGGACAAAATTTAATCATTCGGTCAACTAGATACTAAGCTTCAGGCGCTTTCAGGCGCCCATATATAGGTTCCGCTGGTAAACTTAGTAAGTCTGTTTATGCTATTAAAAAAATAAGACTGATTAAGGACTTGTTTATTTTTCCTATTTTCATAGTTTTATGCCTTAAGGTATCCTAATGTGGGGTAAATCAGCAGGCATTGATATATTTGTATTAAAGAAAAGAGCAATCCGAGTTATATGTATAATAATAATTGTACTAACTGTATTGTATTGTATTGTACATGGTAACTTGTTGAATCGTATAGACACATGTGCTTCAGTCTCATCTAGTTGCGAGTTACATTATAAAAACGTTCTCCATTAAACATATATATATATATATATATATCATGTGCTAACTTCAATTGCATTTGGTCGCACATTTCCATCCATTCCATTTTTCATCATTAATTTTTATATATTTATTATCCACTTTAATATTGATAATGAATTTTATATAATGTAATATATAAATAATTATTTTATCATAGCTACGCACAAACACGATGCACACACCGATCATTCATCAATGTTATATTAAGCTCCCTGCGGTGTTTAGACACTCTCCAAATATCTCCCGTCGATGGGTCTGTCAACAAATTAGTGGATCGTTGTCAATACGGCGTTGTTTTTCATTTTAATGATCCATTGTGACTATTTTTGAACGTAAAGAGTGATCGTTCCTTTATTTGTTTTTTATTTAATTTCTTTTTGTTGTTGAGTACATTTATTATTTCTTACTAAAGTTGGTGTGTTATTAAAAGGGATGAAATAATGATACGATACAGCAATGGATTATCATCATTATTCATTACAAAACATTTTATCCCACTCGGCTCAGGTGTCCTTTGATAATGAGAGGGGTCAAGACCATAGTGCGCCACGAGAGCTAATTGCGGACAGTCGAAGTTCACTCTCATTTTCAGAACATAGTAGAGAACTCTCGAGTATGCAGGTTTCCTAAAAATAAGATAAATAATTTGATTTTTTAAATTAATCCACACGTATTTTGAAAAGAAAGGATACTTGGATATATTTCCTGTAACCTACAATATAAAAATTGAATTAATTTAATTTAATCCAAAATTATATATATTAGTCTTAAGATGAACATGGACAAGACGAAAATCATGTCGAAGGTCCATGTCTCACCGGTACCGGTTGTTGTTGACGGCGCTGCTCTCGAAGTTGTAGACGAGTACATTTACCTAGGACAAGTGATCCAAATGGGTAGG